>SSSI01010524.1:0-15808 GCA_004796505.1 Oryzaephilus surinamensis
TCAAATATAGTACTGCCATCTAGTTGTAATGTGTGGAAACTTTTTAACAAGTGATAAAATATCGGAAAAATTATTAAAATAGGGGTTGTTTGGATGCATACGTGGTATATTTATGCTGTTATCTATTCTTCCAGTTTCTTCCAACTCATTTGGCTCTCTAACATCCACAATAAGTACATTTGGGTCTTTTGTAAATTGTTTAACTTGATCAAAATTCACAGTATTATCACTCATCTTTTCAACAATTCTGCAATAAAACTGATAATAAAGTAATAAAGACAATATAATTTATATTAAAGTATTTAAATATTAAAATAACTTCTGCGTGAAAGAAATAATATGCCGGCTAATAAAATAAAAACGGACTATTTACTTATACCGATCGGTGCCGTATATCGTATCACGATTTAATTTTATTAAAAACTAGTTTTTTTTTGACAACAATAGTTTGTGTTTTAATTAAAATTAAACATTTTGCGAACCCGGTTAAATTGAATTAAACTATAAATCATAAATAAGTAAATTAATTAATAAAAATATAATTTTTATACCAGGCGCACCGACCGAGTGTCTAAAATAACCGTGTATTGTTTTTTAAAACATAACCTCAAAAAATAAACATAGAAAATGGTTAGCGAAATTGACTCAATTTTATCATTTTTCGCTAATAGTCATATCAAATTAGACAAAGAGTGGTTAGATAGTTGTATTACGTGGTGTAAAAGTGAAGAATTGCCACCGAATTACACTTTACAGGATTTACAATATCAAGTTTATCAACAATGGCTTTTGGTCGATTTAAGAGACCTCAACACACCAATTTTACCACCAAATGTATCCACAGCAACAAAATACAACTTACCAAACACATATTATTTACAATTAATGAAAATTGTCGATATATCCAAGCCGAAATTGTGGCAATTACAAAAAATACGTAACAGTAATGTTACATTAGCGAAAACATGGAACGAAGAAAACGAATACGGGAAAAGGGTGCTTTTGTTGACACTTACAGATGGTTTACAAGAAATTGAAGCGATGGAATACAAACCGATAAAGGGGTTGAATGTTAATTTAGTGCCTGGCAGTAAATTGAAGTTACATGGGCCGGTTATTGTGCGACGAGGAAGAATAATGTTGGAAGAAAAACACATAGAAGTGCTTGGTGGCCAAGTGGAGGAGATATTAGTAGATAACGCAATGGAGAATGTGTTGGCAAGGGCTTTAAATCGACCACAAAATCCACATCCGCGCACAATTGACGAGAAGATTTTCGTTGTTGGGAAAGAAGACGTTAATTTGGTTTCAACAACGGTTCCCAGACACCAAAATCCACCTCAAATAAGAAAAAACATGAATAGCAATACAAATATAGGGAATTCTTTACAAAATCAACCTAGAAATGAACCAAATACTTCGCAAACAGCACACAATCCTCCGCAAAATAGAAATAACAAAAATGTAACAAATATTTTACAAAATCAACGGAATTTACCACTTAGAACCGAACCGAACACTTTAAAAACGGTACAAAATGATCAACAAAGCGTTTTAGATGAAAATAATGAAATATTCGACTTGGTGGACGATGATTTTTTCAATGATTTCGAATTGGATGCCCATTTAGACAATATAGAAAAGACAATGTTAGACAATAACATCACAATTGCAAAATTAAAACAATATATTGAAGAAAATAAAACAGGAACGTATAAAATACATGCGAAATTCGTGTCTGTTGTTGAAAAATTAACATTTGCTGAAAATATGTACAAATTAGTTATTAAAATAATTGATAATAATAAAGATGAATTGAATGTGCGTGTAGCAAGTGATATAATTGAAAATATTATTGGTTATTCACCATCTGGTATAAGAGAATTAAAAACAGCAGTTAGTGGAAATGATTCAAATGCTACCAGAACTGTATTAAAGGTGAAATAATCGTTGAAATGACGTTGAAATTGATTTAATGCAGTTTTATATTACAGGCTATTGGAAATATGAAGAAACAGTTAGAAGTGTTGGACAATTTATTGGACATTAAGATAAATAATGATGATGAGTATGCAGTAATTGTGAAAATTAATTAGATTTTTTAAATAAACATAAATTTTTATTAACAAAGTTGTTTTTGTTAACAATTTGCCACCTAGATGGGGGTAGTAGTATTTAAATCAGTATTTTCTTGCATATATTATTTTATTAATCATAAAAATTTGTTAACTACAATAATTCACAAAAAAATATAAATACTAAACTTGAATATTACAAAAAAATAATTAATAATCACTTGCATTATACATTAAATTGGAAATAAATGCATACACGCACACATTTACACAAAATTTCAATTTAATAATTAATGGAATTCATTTCTCTGGTCCAATATTTTCATTATAATCACAGATGTCTTATATATATATATATAAATATGTATATATTGTAATGTAATAACTTTAAAGCAATGCTTGTGTTTATATAAAATTGCTAAGCAAATTACGTATAATATAAAAATTTCATTATGGAATGTTTCAAGTCTTTAAAAACGATGTACAATTTGTAGAAAATGTTTCGTAAAACTGGCAGTGATTTCAGTTACATTACAACAACAAAAACAGAAAAAAAAAACAATTAAAATAATATATCGGAATTGGTGCCAGCACTAAACAAAATTGGTTCTTCGATTTCTTCTAAAACAACATCTTGTACTTCATTGTTATGTGATGGTGTCGGTGTTGTACGTTGTGTTATGCCTGGTTGAAAGTCTTCAGTACTTTTTGGCGTATAATTAGCCAATGTTGAGCCTAAGAAATGTTTTATATAAAAAACAATACACAAGAACTACATGTCGTATTTTTACCACTAAGATTAGGAACTTGATGACCAACTTGTGAACTATTTTGTTGGCCTATCGTTGATGTATTATCATCGAATAAAAGTGAAGTCTCTGAAGGATATTCAAACACTTCTGGTCCAGCATCAACAAACGATATTCTCATCTACAATGAAAACGGAAGTGTTATTAATAAATTTGTTTTTAATTATTTTAAAAGAAAATAGGAAATCATTTTAAATGTAAACATAAATTTTATAATAATACCTAATTATTACGAAAACATATGGTTATATGATACGATATTTTTTTTCAATTATTTGTACTTTCTCTATATTTTTTTAATTGTTTTTTCATTTCTAAATGTTAAACATAGTGGAAAAAGAAAAAATGTCATCGATTAAATGGATATCCTGTGTTTGAACGTATATAATTTTATTTATTTATACATTTAGAATTCCATTATAGAAATTTAAAAAAAAATTATATATGTAAGTATCTATGCTAGTTAAGTTACGTATGTGTGGCAATGTAAAGAATGTGAACTGCTTATGTATATTTATAAATTTATTTATTATACAGTCGCCGTTTTACTATATATTATAAAAACAGTTATATATCCTTTTAATTTTATTGATACCGTTCGTTTTTCGCTTTGCCATCGAAGAACTAATCATCATACAAGTTAGATTTTTCTTTCAAACTTGTATGTCTGGCATTTTGGAATGTTTATACAGGGTGTTCCAGAATAACGTGGACATATTTTAAGGGGTTATTCCTGAGTACATTTTAAGAAAAAAAGTCCTATAAACTCTTGTCTAAAACCTCTTCGTTTTTGAGATACAGGGTGTTAAAGTTTTATGAAAAAATAAGGTTTCATTTGAATATTTCAGGAAATATTAGAGATATTAAAATGAAATTTTACAGAAAAATTGTATTTATTAGGACACATATTTGTACCAAATTTGAACGAAAACGGCCGACCCCAACTATATTTTTTAATGATGGGGGTGGAATTATACCCCCGGAACTTTTTATTTTGCCAATAAATATACTGTTTAAAATATCTTATTTAATAGGAAATTTAATTAGGAAACTTTTGTGTCTCTTGACATTTTTCGTTTAAATGAGTCGTTTTTAAAAGAAATGCGAAAAACTTAACACGTGTCATCAATAAATCGACTTTTTTTCTTAAAATGTACTCAGGAATAACCCCTTAAAATATGTCCACGTTATTCTGGAACACCCTGTATATAATACCTTTTCTATAGTGTATAATTTAAACAGGTAGAAAAATTGTTCTCACAATCGTTTTCAGAATCAGTTCTGAACAAGTTCGATAATGGAAAAATTGTTTGAAATTTGATAAATCAAACAAACTGGGCTCTCATCTTTGAAAACGTACTGTTCGACCTACGAGAGTAGGTCGAAAAAGTCATTCAACGTACTGTTCGTTCTACGAGAGTGTGCCAAAAATTTTTTTTAAACAACTTACCTTCGTTCTCTTTGTTTTTTGACTAAGACTAGATTTTCCATCGATAAGTATATTATCATTAATAAATGTAACATCACAGGGACTAGGCGGACATTCTAATGAACGCATAATTTCTTCATCTTCATCAGTAAATGATTCAGTCACTGATGCACCAGATATTAATATAACACCACCTTCACCAGGCTATTAAAAAAAAAATAATACCATAATTAAGTAATTAACATTCAATGTTTATTGAAATTTGATTAGTAAAATTAATATAGAAAGTATATTATAAAAATTGTAGTTTTTTTTTAAAAAAAAAATGTGAAATGTAAATAAATTTATTATCCAATATAATAAATGAATGATGCGGTCTAATTACAAGGGGGGTCATAATAGCGGAACGAGCCATCGTCATCAGCATCACCACAAAAATTGTGATATTGAAAGAAATAATAAAAAAATCATCTATTTGAAGAATTAAATTGATCGTTTTTAAAGTGAAAGTTTCGAAAAACACAAAACAAAACGGAAAACATGACAATTAAATTTTTATTAGTAAATTGGCCTTGCAATTTTTTGGCCCTAATTATTATATTTGTTTCACATTAAAAATGTAGAGTATATAGTTTAATTTTTAAATAGAGAACCGATTTTCTTACACTATGATTTGATTATTTGCACCATTTATCATAAAATGATGGTATTATTTTCGAAAAAATGTCATCTATTTATGTAATTTTTTTTTAATTAGTTCCGTATTAGAAATGTACCGCTATAATATGACACCAAAAAATGTTTATATATAGAAAGAGACAACACGAAGAGCATTTATAACAGTTTTTCTTAAGTTAATTGTGCAAATGACATAACTAAGTATTTTTTTTAGAAAAAACGTATATAATAGCAACAAATACACATTTACAGTAATAAATAATTATTGTTACTGTCGTTAAGTTTTATTCGGTCAAAGATTTTACGGTGAAGAAAAACACAAAAATCATATACAGGGTGGCCCACATTTAATTAGCCGGAACTTTAATGTGTGTGGTTTATAAACACCTTGTAAATTTAGAACAAATTTATCGATTTGTGTGGTGACGTCATAAAAACCATACATTTGCATAGCAAAGATAAACATTGTGCTTATCGACTAGTTTTTAAAAACATAAAATTTCTATTTAATATACTAATTATTAAAAATTTCTATTCTAAAACTTTTGCCATACAAAATTGATTTATGATTTAATGAATTTTCTTTTAAAAGTTTTGCTTTCGCCGGTATATATTGATCAATTTTTCTATTATTGTAAAACTTTCATTAATAATAATAATAATATTTTTGTTGTTGATTGCATAAACAATTGTTCTTCAAAAAAAAAAAACAATACAAAATTGTAATATCCTGTTGTAAAAATTTTGTTGTTTTTCATTTTTTGAGCGTGAAAAATATGGACGGAAATGAACGTTTTTAAAGAATTTTTCTATTAACAATTTTTATCTATTATAATAAATTAGTCAATAATAGTCAATATTGTCGCATATTTTTCAAATGATGTATTGATAATGGATATTTTATCAGAAAAAGTTCCAGCTAAACATAAGTATGTATAAAAAAAAAATGGATAACGGTTTTAATAAAATCATTTTCGGTACGAAAACCATATGGTAAATGGGGACTATAATAATAATAAATAACGATATACTCCTAGTTTGGTATTGTAATTTAAATTTTGTCCCCCTATATTATAGTTTAAACACGTTTTTTAGGTCAACCAGGACGACGATTCTCGAATTTGGCATTCGAAAAGTGAAAGAAATCAAATTCTATTGTTGTTAAATACAATTATTATGTTAATAAATTAACTGTTTATATAAACAATTAAATATAATTTATGTGATGATGATGATGATACGGTTTTTAACCTTGAATATAATAATATCAAAGAGGTCAAGGTGCATTTATATATTTTTTTTTCAATATGTAAATATAAAAAATTGCTGATTTGATTTTCCATGAAAAAAAAACAGTCACGTTACCTTTGGTAATGATGGCCTTGTTGTGGTTCTACTTTTATCATTTGCAATATAATCGGGCACATCTTTACGATTTGTAAAATTGAAAACGGCCGTTGTTGGTTCGATTGATGTTTTTTGTTGTTTTTTTGGCACTACAAACTTTTTAACCTCACTATTATCACCATTTTGTTGTTGTTGGTTTTTCACGTTGTTTATATGATTCTTTTCAATTTCTGTTATTGTTAAAATTTTCGCTTCAACAACCGGTGGTGGTGGTGGTGGTGATTCCGTCGTTGTTTTCAATTGTTTTTCTAATAAAACATTATTTGTATCAATTTTCAA
Organism: Oryzaephilus surinamensis; assembly: GCA_004796505.1. Classification (NCBI taxonomy): domain Eukaryota; kingdom Metazoa; phylum Arthropoda; class Insecta; order Coleoptera; family Silvanidae; genus Oryzaephilus; species Oryzaephilus surinamensis. The sequence goes on from SSSI01010524.1 coordinate 6,678, forward strand.
CAATTGTGTTGTTGGCGTTTTAATATTTGATATATTTTTATTAATAATTTTATCAGTTTCATCATAACTGACTTTATTTATTGGACTCGGTGGTTTATTATAGTAACGTTCTTGATTTAAAAATGTTTCCGTTGTTGTTTTACGAAATGTCGGCGACGACAACAACAACATATTCGTATTATTTATTGGACTCGATGTTAGAATCAAATCGGGCGTTTCACACAAACCCTTTTGCACCGTTTCCACATCTTTAATACCAATACGTGACACATCCGGTATGGGACTCGTTAATGGACTATTCGGCAACTTATTCTTCACCACCAAATCCAACGTTTTCGGTTTCGTTTTCACAATAGGTGGTTTGGTTTTCGTTTTCGATTTCACAATTATACTATTATACGTATCAATTTTGGCGGCAACATCCCCCGTTTGTGGTGGTTTCCGTGTACGTTGTTCCGGCCGTCGTTCAAACAACAATTTCGTTTGTTTCACAACATCAGTGGGTGGTTTTTCTTTTTCATTCATTATTGGTTGTAAACGTTTCGGACGATTTAAACGCGTACTACAATTATTATATTTATTTGTATCATTTGGTAAACTAATTTGTTTTTTAAACATTTTTGGGTTTTCCTCTACATCCGCTTTGATAACAATTTCCTCATTAACATCGTCATTATTTCGTGAAATTGTTTCAACAGATCTAGCACGTTTCATTTCAGGCGTTGTCCGATTCACAGTACGTGGATAGCGTTGGTTTTGTGTTATTTTTTGTGTTTTTTCATATTTTTTAACATTGCCGTTGTGTTGTTGGTGTTGTTGTTGTTGTTCCGTTGATTCGTCCAGTAAATTCTCCAATGATGCAGCTTTACGCATAGGTAATATTGATGGCCGTTGTCGTGCATTATTCTCTCTTAATGCCAAACTTAAATATTTATTCTTCAATTTACTAACAATACCCGGTCCATAACGTAAATCTTCATCCGAATCATCACTAGTTTCCGTTCGGCCATTTATATTCACCATATTTTCTAACCGTACACGTTCTTGCACCATTTTCGACACATAACTACTACCGCCACCAGCTGTTTGATGTTGATTTTTACTAGATAGCGACGACGATGATGATGATGATGAGGATGATGGAAGTGCGACGACTGACGAGCCAACAGCAGCCACTAATGGTGTGTTGTTGGTTGTTCCGTTCGTTATGTTGTTATTATTGTTGTTGGGTTGTTGTACTCTATGGTTGGTTGAAGATGATGATGATGATGTTGTTGTTGTTATCTGGTGGGGTGTGCCGATGAAATTTTTTGACCAAAGTTTGTTTTGGTTCCTCAAACGTGCTATTAAATCTTTTTTCCATTGTGGTATATCGTCTGCCATATTTTTAATAATTTCGTTTTTCTACACACACCACAAAACAAATTCTAACCAACTTGTAACATATGTTTGGCTACTTTTACAACTCTAGACTAATTCCAATAGAATTTGATCAACATTTTCTAATACCTTGTTATCAAAATATTAACGAAAAAACCTTAAATACACATACCCAATTAATCTCTCTCTCGAACGAAATTGTTTTTATTTTTTTGCTCTCGGCTTTTATCACAGGTATTATTGGAATTTAAATATACGTTAAAATATGTAACACTTGTATTATCGACTAGAATTTATTTTAAAATACACTCTATTTTCGTGTTTTGTTGTTATATTTGTTAAACTTTCTAAAATTGTATCCATGCACTCTACAACACCATTAAATTCAATTATAAATTGTAACAAGTGAACATTTTAGATTGTATGTTATATAAATGCAAAATAATTAAAGCGGTTTTTCATATACATTTATAAAAAAAAATATTTATAAGAAATGAGTAAAATTGTGATGTAATTTTTGTGTTGTACACACACTCTAGTGAACATTTAGCGATATTCAATCCATAAAAAATAAATCGGAAGCCATTTGGCGTCATCTGTACGCCCGAAAACAAATCAAGTACAGTTTACTATGCTGTAATTAACAAGCAATGTAAGGAGCGCATTCCCAGAGGGCGCCAGCATTATAACATACAAATTTATTCCATTTTCAAAATTTACATATCCAAACATTTACTTTTTACCGAAAATTTTTACTATACGATCCTATTATTCCACTTATTTTGTGTAAAGCTCGTAAATAAACCCGCATAAATTTTTTTCTCCTATTCAGAAAATTTCCCTTTTATCGAAATAGTAGGTCATTGTTGATTTTATCCTGAATTAGCATTTAATAAATGTATTTATGAATTTGCATCTTGCATCCTTTTGCATTTTAAATTCGCTTTGATAAATATAAAGTGACATTCTAGTTATAAAAGTTTCAAAACATATACAACTTACATATTTAATATTGTTATTATATGTATATTTTCTATATTTATTTGAAATTGGAGTGCACAATATAAGCTTTTCCTTTATCCGTCTTCTTTTTTCATCCACCCAATTTAGAATGTTATTTTAAACAGAAAGGTTTTTCGTCTTATTTTCAATGGTAAATAAATATTGCGGAATTTAAATTGAGGATTTCTTTAATTTAAAAAAAAAAAAACTTTAGAACATAGACATGTATAATTGTATACGAATTGGAACTTTTTTTATCCGCAAAATCGAAGCAAAATCAATTACAAACATCCGAAACTGGTTTGGGGAAAAAAGTGGAATACGAAAGAAATTACAGTTACAATTTTATTTTAATTATCCGTTTTTCCTGTAACTCGTTCCAAAGTTCATTAGTGGAAATTAAGGGAAGAACTGAAAATTCATTTTTTCGCACATAATTGTTATATTTAGAACAAATCCATCCCTGTAGCTTATCGCTTAAAATCAACTTTAATGCTTTCCGCATACAAGCTTATGCATTTTTTATTCACGTCTATAAAAAACGAATTATAAACTACATCAGCCTTTTTGTAAATAACATGCACATGACTTACAAAAAAAAAAAACGAGAAACTGTTAAACAAAGAAAATATAGAAAAAGAATAATATGGTTAGAATGAATGAAATAAAAATTTATTACACTAGAATGTTGGAATGCTGCAAAATATAAAACGAACAAAAAATGAAATTACATTTATTTAGTGGAGAAGGAAAAAAAAAGAAAAAGAGCTTTAATTAAATTATACTAGTGTTTGATATAATTTAGATTTGTTGGGGTTGTTTCTGTTCAAAATGAAATTGTACGGGTTTAATGACGAAAAAAACGTATTTAAACAAACAGAAAATAGTTTACTAAATCTTGTTGTACAGATTTCTTTTTGTTTTGTGTAATTACTTTTCGGACATCCCTCGTATTATAAAATCATAAAATAAAAATTGTGTATCTACTTAAAAACTTTTAAAAGCTCGTCTTTTTGTCGACAAAAAAAATTCTGTTTTGATTATATTTTGTATAAAATAAGATGAGTAAAGGAATATATTATCTGTATAATAGAAAGTGAACCCTTGTATACTACTCGAATATCAAGGGTTGAAAACTTTTAACACAACCAGGGCTGTACTTATACTTCGTGAATTTCTATCTTTCTCGAACAGCAACTTTATAAACAATTTAAATGTAATTAAACAAGTGGCCGGACTATTGGATTAATTGATTTTATCTTCACTTCATAACAAAAGACAGTTTATTATGAGGCGCCAATTGGACTAAACATAAAACACTTTTTAAAAATACATTTTGTTGTAAATATTTTTATTTTATTTTATTCTTGCCTTAATTTATCATCTCAAATTAATCTACTAAGTGTTATTCTTGTGTAACAAAACAAACAACAGTAAGTTACATAAAATGAAACAATATGAAAAGTCCTTCTACCTAAACTTTGCGTTCTGATTTTCCCGTTTATCTTATAATTAACATCTTCATTGTTCAAAACAAAGCGCCTATCACTAATGAACTTAAATATTTGACAAAAAACAACTATTTCAAACGTTAAAATAGTTGTTTTATGATCTAATTTAATTGCAAATCGTCTAATTGATTCTGCAAGTTTTCAAATCTCATATACGAAAGGAGGCGGATTTCATGTCTGGTGTGTTATCTTTAAGTTTCTCTGCATACATTTTGCCATTTATTACGTAAAAGCTTAATATTGTACAAGAATTGAACGTTTAAACTAAACTTAGACTGATTAATTGGATTTAATTGAATTGTCTACTAAGGAATACATATCGAAACATGTAATAAACATTTAAATGGGTTTGTTACAACTATTTACAAGTTTAATGTAGTAGTTTGAATGTTTGTGGGAAAAATGTGGCGCTTACACTGAAATCTATATAAAATAGGACAAATTTTAAACGAAAATTAAAGGTATCCATTAGTTTAAATAGCATGCCAGCTATAAAAGACTGCGCCAATTTAATTCAAGTTGTACTATTAACATTCCAGTTACATATAAAGTTCACAAATTCAAGTTTTGTGTTATTTCATTAAAAAATGTATTATTTTTGTATAAAATACAGCCTTAACAGACTGCGCCAATTCAATTTAACGTAACACGGTTCATAAATTTACATTTTCATTACTATTTGTGTAATTATTTTAATTTTTTTTATAAAACTGACTGCGCCAAGTCAGCAACGTAACGTGAAGTAAATAAAATTGAAGATTTGTTTTTCGTCAACATTTTAGTAAACAAACTTGAAACTATTAAGTAATTAATCCGAAACTCTACATAATTGGTACGTATTTCATTTAGTAAATTAAATGCACGAATATATATTGTTCGGACATGTCAAAAGGTCCCCAAACTAACTCTAGAATAAGCAGTAGAGCATTGAAATTTCATTTGAAGCGCGTATTCTATTTGTTTTATTTATAGAGAAAATGAACATAATCGGCCATGTCAAAATGGCTTAACTTTTGAATAATGAAAATTTCTTGAAAGGTGAAATTCGGTTTAAATGATTTTATTTGCGTAATGTTCGAATCCATTAAATTGTTCGAGAAATACGAAGAAATTGTGCAAGATGCGTTTAACAAGATTTATTATTATTTGTGGATCAAAAACGTTAATTTATTTTTCTGAAACGACGAAAATGTTCATTTAATCACTTGTTTATCTTTTATAAAGTTATTATTTGAATTGGTTTTTCCATTTGAAGCGAGTTTATTCAATTTTTAATTGTTTCCTATTAATTATTAGTTCATATTGTCTTTTCTTTCACTTAACAATTCAATTAAATCCTATTAAAAACAAGAAAAAAACCTCTTCTTGGAAAGAATTAACCTTTTTTCTTCATTTTGTGACTATAATTGGTAAATGTTGACAATAATATTGTTTTGTTATTAGATAAAACCGAAAAAAAGCCAAATGTATTATATGAGGCGCCATTTGTGTCAAAAGTAACACATTAAAATATGTTTTAGTTATTAAAATGAATGTCGAAAGTCCACTTTTAACAATATAATAGTAAAGTTTTTGCGTGTAAGCTACCAATATATATACAGATGGTAGTTTTGTAAGAGAAACGCCTAGAGGGATGTCACGAAAATGGATTTAACGTTCCTCACACATACGCTATGGTGAAAATTCCTTGCTCCTAACTCCTTTTCCTGTACAGTTTTATTAAACCCAATGGACTGATGTTGTTGGTAAGGTCGGTGTTCTTTGTTTCATCCCTTTATACACTATATAATAGGATATGGCTGTGTTTCGCACATACGTACATTGATTTGGATTTATCTCTGTTTATAGTCTTATATTTGCACCTCTTTTTTACAATATGGTCAGTTTTTTTTTTCACAACAAAACTAAATCCCGAATATGTTTATATAATAAATTTTTTTTGAGCTTTAAAATGGATTTTAGGCTTCAGTACACTTTTAATCCACCCAAAAAGCTGCTTGCTGTACAGAGCTTTGAAAAGGAAAATAAAACAGTTTTATGTACACATTGAACATTTTTTTATATATTTTCTTATAATATATACATATATATGTTTTTACTATTTACAAATAAAATTTTGTGATTTTATTTACAATATAATTTATTATAATAATGTTTAAAAGGGAAAAAATACATTTCAGTCTTATTTACAACATTTATAATAATGTGTTATTTGCGTGCATATTATTTTAATTTTTTTTTTCGTTTCAAAAGCTATAAACATTTAATGTTGATATGTTTAAAAAAAATATAAATGGATTTAAATGGACAGCGTTTCATATTTTCCCCTAGAAAAGTGTGTTTCTTTGGAATATCATTTGATTCCTAAAAATATTACACTGAACGATTATTTTCACATTTTTTTTTGTTGAAATTACAGAAAGATGAATTTTTCTCTTCATGTATTATATTTACAAAGCGAATCACATACGTTATATTTAATGTATTGTAAAAAAAATGTTATTTTTACCGGGGATGATGTGAAAAGTATCAGGTGTATTTCAGAAAATTTTCATGATTAATTTATTAGATGAAAATTGATGAATAAATGTTTTCTTATAATACAATTACGATGGGATTACTTAATTCTGCACGAATATGATTTACAATCAGTTTAATTTTTGAAGAACTATTATATATAGGAAAATTTATTACACATTAAAATTTATTGTTTTGTATACACAAAATGGGTGTGTTAAAATCTTAGACCATTTATTACAAATAGACATATCTGTTTACGTCATTTTTCGGGACAAACAACGAATAGAGGAACAATTTTGAAGTTGTTTTGATGCCAACTTTTCAAGTTCAATAAAATGCCACAAAAATGTAGTGGCGTTACTAACCTCTTTCTAATAGTTCAATATTTTACCACTAGATGGCACTAGTTTCACTTAATCAAAAATTATAACAAATTTAATCAAAAATGCAGATTTCCTATTTGTATATGATGGTCTAAAATAAAAACAATAAAGACAGTTACAAACTTTAACACCCTGTGTAAAGACTAGATACTGGACCCATTTAAAAAATTTAACACACCCTATGGGCACATTTTATAATTATAACAATTCTTAGGTTTTAGGTCTTTCTTTCTAATTTCTTAACATTCAGTCAGAATTACATATAAATTTACCCTGTCTGTGAAAATTCTTCTACATATTTGTATATATACAAGGTGTACCAAAATTAAGCATGAAAAAGTTTTATAAGTCAATTTAACTAAAACTGTTGTGATAAAATTTGAAAGCACACTTTCTGGCCAAAGTTTCTCCTTGTTATATTCATTAAAACAAGTTTTATACAATTGTATGTAAAGATTAATTACATAATAAAGTTAAAATATCGTTAGTTTGTATAAAGTGCACCATATATTATTGATTTTTGCCGTCATGAATGTTTTTTTTTATTCATTTCCCGGAATGGATGTTTGTGTTGTGTATGTAGCACTAATTTCTTTTGTTAATCGTTGATTAGCTGGATAATAAACGCATGGACCAGGACTAGATGAACGATATTTCATGCTAGACAATCTTTTATCAGTTTTTGTTGTTGTGGCACCACTGCTGCCATTGTTGCAACAACTATTTGTTGTATTGTGACGTATTAATGATGTGCCATTTCGGCTAATATTTGTATTTTGTCTATGTAAACGTAAACTGAAACGTTCACCAGCACCGCCACCATTCGACATAAATGAGTCCTCGTGTGTAGCACCATCCGGACTATCGCGTCCACTATGTCCACCGAAGAATGTATTATTGCAAAACAATACCAAAAATAAACGTTTAAATTTCTCACCAAATATAACGTAAATTATAAAATTTACACTAGAATTAATTGTAACTAATAAATTACTTGTATTAATCATTAAATTTAAATCAATATCAATATTAAATGTTTCAATTATATTTATAACTAATGGTAATAAATTACATAAAAAAAATACAATTACAACACATAACAGCATTGTTGCCAAGCCGATTTCGCGTTTTTGTAAACGCGATAAACGTTGACGCTCTTTGTTCGCTTTCAATACCTGAAAATAAATAAAAAAAACTATACAGTTTAATAAACAAACACTGAACATGACAACAACAAGTAATTTTGTTTGTTTTCGTCTTTTCGTACTGTTGGTCAAGTAAACGATAACAACCCCATCTATACAAAAGAATTTTAGTTGCATGTATTAGACAAGTTTCCAAACAGTTTATTGTATTAAAATTAACAACACCGTATTAAAATTATTTACACATTTATTCATTTATGTATCAAAAGGAAATAATAACATATAGCTGAAACTGATGTACTGGTTTAGAACAAGTTTGACCTTGAAAAGTATCAAGGACAGTATAGTAGAAGGTCTGATTCAAATTTCTCCCACCACTAGTTTCTCACCGTTTCCCACCAGAGTTATTAGTCTTTTAGTCTTGTGACTAAATGTGACGAGCATTTTTCGTTGTAGCTTGCTGTGGCTCTAAACCATGCGAGGCCTACACTAGTGCTACACGTGTAGCTCCAACGAACGAACCCGCAGCAGCAATTGCCAAAATTTATTGTGTAGGTTATGTTTATTCAAATTGCCTTCAAATTCCATGAAGTTATCACAAATTAATGTCAAACATTGTCAAAGTTTGACAAGTTAAAATTGATATGTTAATGTGAAATGTCACAGTTGACGCGACCTTGTGGTTAAGAGTGGGGACGAGGGGGAAAATTCTAATCATACCGTTTACTATAGCTACCGTGGAAAAGTATAACATAATAAGGTTATGTTGAAACTTGCCAACATTTCAGACTGATATACTCCAGTTTATGTAATTCTAAACTTCAAATGAACTCAAGTTGGCATATAAAAATTGACAATTACATAAATATACATATATATGTATATATGTACATATTTAAAATAATTATGTCAATTAAATTAAGATACATTTTATAAAAAAGTTTCTTTTCACTAAATAAAATTAATGATTCCTTCTGGGGCAACTTCAAATTATCTAGTTTTAAATCTCTATTATAGTAATTGTAAATTTTTAATTAGACATAAGTGAAATAAAGGAAGTGAATCGATTTTCCAATAACCATTGATTGAATATAAATTGAATTAATCGCAGGTCTATCGTTTTAACGAACACAACCAAACATAATTCTATTATTCGTTTTTAAATTTATTATTTATACACGTTAAAAAAA
>SSSI01010525.1:0-55173 GCA_004796505.1 Oryzaephilus surinamensis
ACCCCGAATCGCAGGCGCTCCTAGGTTTGACTAGTCAAACTATAGAATTGACGGAAGCCATCCGGCAAATCGCGGAATAACGTAAAATTTCGACCTTTGACTGATAATTGTTTAAGCAAACAGATGATTAAATAACATAGGTTAGCCTAGGTTTAGTTAGTAATCGTTAGTCACAGACAGAAACATGCTACTCTTTCGGGCTTTGGCTGTGACTTCTAGTCAGACCCTGAGGTTTGACTAGTCAAACCTAGGAGTGCCTGCGATTCGGGGTTTGACTATAACATATAGATAACTAAATAACAAAATGTTAAATAAAGAATGTATAGTATAGCCTACAGAAAAAATTTTTTGTTAAGAATTTTTAAAGATGAAACAAAAATTTTGATAGAAAATTTTGTTCAAGTACTATAGTAAACTTTCTTAACTCGAATTATCAGAAAAATACGATCGACCTATTTGTATATTTTGTTTATACAACAAATTACTGATTATTATTTTAAATAACAAAAAATAGATTTTAGTAAACTTTTGTTGTTTTTTAACATATTAATTCAAATTATTATTTCCCTATAGTTTTTGGGTGTTTTAATGATTTGTAATTCGAAATTTCTATAATTTGAATTTTTTTCCAATGCTTTCGATTCTTATTTCTTTTATATAAAGCGTGCACCTTTAAAAATTGTACTTTATTCCGGAGGATGCGAAACAATGGAGAGATTTCAGTTGTATATTTTAATTACAACCGTTTTGTTGTTATTTTATTTCATGTTCAGGTATATAATAATTTATTTTATCAGAAGAGCACTATAAAAGCCTGAATAATGGTCTTATCTACAGTACAAACGGCCATTCATACATATATCAATACAATATTTTATTGATGGAACATTGTATCTTTTATTTAAGGAATTTTATTTCTACGAAAAGTTATAAATAAAGTTTTATAAATGAAATATTTCTAAAAAGAGCGGTATCTCTAAATTTAGATCATATTAAGTAAAATATTTTCCGGTATTTGTGTCTGACAGTGTCTTTGTATTTATATACAGGGTGTCAATTTGAACACTTGCAAGTTGCAATGCACTATATCTCAAAAAGGGAAGCACGTATTGAGATAAATTGTTTATTTATAAGGCCGGTTCCCTAATTTGATTATTTAACATGCACATTAGTAAGTTCCGTTCAATAGTATTTTCCATTAGTTTTCCAATGAGAGATCACAACTATAGGGTCATTCCATTTAAAAATATTGGGTTGCTGGGTCTGGAGCCTCGTAGATTAGACTGAAAGTGTTCTTTTAGAACCCTAGAAACGGTTTTGAGTGTCAATACGTGCTTTTTAAATTGACATCCTGTATATAGTTACATTTATATGTGGGTAAAATAACTTTTCAGAGAAATAATCAGAAACTCTCGAAAACCGAAATTTCAAACTTTTTGTGTATGTTAAAATCTATACGTCTTTCAGATTAACATAATATTCCAGTCGTAGGAGTAACATATTTGTCAGATGTATAATTTATAATTTATAAACGCAAATTCTAAAAATAAAACAAAATAAAACTATAAGTAAACTTAATTTCTACGCCCAAATTACAAATTTTGTGTGTATTAAAATTCATCTTGAGAAATATGTACATAAATTATCATCGAAACAAAACTTTTATTATCCTACTGTTCAAGGAAAATATTAAATATTATTAAAAAATATTGATCACGCAAAATGTCACCCTTTGTTCCATTCATATTCTACTTGACTGTTTTTTTGTTTGCAGCTGTATCTGTATCAGTGGGTGTATGGACGTTGGTGGCAATATCTTTGGAACGTTATTTCGCTATATGCCGGCCATTAAAATCTCGTCGTTGGCAGACCCAGTTTCACGCTTACAAAATGATCGCAGTTGTGTGGCTGGCCAGCCTATTTTGGAGCGGACCAGTGCTGGTGGTGTCTTCGCTAAGGGCCATGAAACGGGGTAAGCACAACCCTCAAGCAATCGGCCACTTTTCACCTACATTATCATCCGAAAAAAATTCCACTGGACTTTACATACATGCGAAAAAATTTCATACGATAACAAATTTGTATGGATTTATGTGTTAAATTTAAGGTTTTTGTTTCAAACAGGCTTATCTATGTCGGTTAGAGATTGAATCAGTAGCCTATTCATGTTAAAATACAAGTTTAAGCTAAATTCTGCAAGGCAATGAGAACAAAACTATTTTGATATATGTAGGTGTAATGCTTACAGTGCACATTTTGTACTTAAAGTGTCAACCCTTGTCAAAAATACAACAAATTCATATTCTTTAATACATATTAAGTCATCCTGTATTAATTTACAGCACGCACATTTTTTTGCTGATATAAACTCTGCCATTTTATAATATAGCTTTAATGATGGAATTTAATGATTAAGGAAAAATTTGTATTTGAAATGTGCTTGCTTAAACAGCCACTTTGTGGGGTGCATGTTTAATGGGTGGGTAATATTATAAAGAGGGACTAAATAATTTTCAAACGTTCAAACTCTCGTTAATATCAGATCGGGAAATAAATTTATGGGCAAATCACATGATTCAGGTGCAACTTTCTAAATAGATTAAGCAGGTAGGAATTTTTTTTCTGTTGCTGTTAATGTTTTGCTAAAATTTATAGTCGGAAATTATTACACGCATAAAGTTTAAACAGTTTATGGTGTAAATTTTACGTTTTACATTAGATTTGTCTAGGTCAAAGACCAGTGACTTTTCTAATATCTTTAAGCTGTTACTAGTACGCTCACAGCATGCATTAGCTTTAGTTTTTTTTTGTACCATTTTATATTCAAGGGATTAGTGTGGCGTCGCATGAAAAACTCCAACCATAAAAAAATATTGTGCAATCAAGATTATGCAAAAAAAATATATACGTTATAAGTTGCAAACAATAATATCAAAATTTAATAAACATTCATTTGTGTGGAACATCGGATCAGTACATTGTTTTTCGTTTGGATAAAACAATATAACGAAATTACCAATTATACACAATAATGTACATATATAAAAAAATTTAGCCAAATCAATATATCGAAAATTAAATATAAAATAAAACAACACAAACTGGCATTTATGTATTTGTAAACACAACATATATGTACATATGTATATCAATGCTTTAATTATGAATGTTCCTGTTTTTTCATTCATTATTTAATAATGAAGATAAAAATGGTGTCCCTTTGTTTTTATTTTCATAAATCTTCCCTCATCCATAAAAACGTTATTATAAAATGGTTGATTGAGCATCTAAGGGAGAAAAGATTGGAGGCTATAGGGTGTCTTCCATCATTAAATCCATGATTTACACTTATTTTTTTTTAAAAAAAAACGACGTCTCTTATCACACCAAAATATTAAGGCATTTTTCAAGTGTATAATTTTAAAAGTCTATGTCTGTCTTAATAATTCCATTTCACTTTAACGCATTCCCTTTAAGAATTTCTACCCCGTTTCTGTAACTTTTTACTTATATGTAACTAAAAGTTTATTTTAGTTACGTTCAGCTTTTTATTGCCACTTTCACAGACGGAATATTAAATGAATACCATTGCCATTAGATTTGCTGTGGATGGCAGAAATGTACACAACCTAATTAAAATTCTTTGTATATTGTATTACAACCATTCAACAATAATGATTTTAAAAATACATTTAGGACACAAATGTAGAGAAGATTGGCCTAGCAGAGAAAGCGAACAAATTTTTAATTTATTCTTGGATGTAATGTTACTGTTAATCCCGATGATTATAATGAGTATGGCATATTCTTTAATTATGACGAAATTATGGAAAGGATTACAACGTGAAATTGAACATAATTCAACATGTCGACAACAGGGTAAGTTTTAATATAACAAAAGGTAAAATAAATTACATTTTAAAAATTACAAAATATGTAATGTAAACGAAAATCAAGGGGAGTGATTTAATCTGATTTTCCACGATTTTAATTAAACAGATTAAAATATTAAGTACATATTAAGTTTGTTTCACGTTTAGTATTATATTGTATTTAGCTGACATGTTGATGATTAGTGGAAATAAATCAATAATTTATATATGATATATTTATTATTAAGGGAATACTGTTGCCACATCACCATCGATTCGATCAGCTCGTCTTCCTCTCTTACCATGCAGTGCGAAAATAATAACTACATCCAGCACCAACTCATCCACAACAACGACAACAACAACAACAACAACCATCACAAATACAGTCACCAAACCGATAAAATCATCAGTCATTAATGAGAAAAATCATAAAAAGAAAGATGACAAGAAAAAAGGACGCGATAAAACGGATACGGTGAAAATGTGGCTAATGAAAGGATTTGTTCAGGTAAGTTTCTTTAATAATAATAATTGATTGAGAGTCATTTTTAGAATATGAATTTAGCTAATTAAAAATCACATGATTTATGATTAATAATACCTTTGTACAAACACGTTTAATTGTAAAAGTAGACAATCAACCCGTATACGTGTATAATACGTAGTCATTTCACCAAAATGAAATTGAAAGTGGAATTCGTCACTCGTATTGATCCATTAAATTGCTTAGAGTTTTTATTTTAAATTGTACTCTTTTGCCTGCTGTTTCGACTAATTTATTTTTAAAATCACTATTGTTTTAGTTAAAAGAGTTTTTCCACTGTAAATTTAAATAATTTCACTTGAAATACTTTTCAAATTAAATGTTTCACTTTTTTATCTTGAAAAAAATACTTATTTGATATTATTTCCTGTAGGTCTTTATGGCAATTTCTTTTGATAAAAACTTACGCTAGTAACTAGAAATTCTTGAAATAAAGGCATGTATTTCTTTCAAATAGACAATGAAATTTAAGAATTCGTTTTCAAAGTATATACATAATAAATAAAGTTCATTCATAAAAGTAAATCCTTTTTACTGTATTTTCAATTCTATAAACTTATTAAGGATTTTCATTTTCCATTTTGTGATTGCAATTTATTTCTTTCTAGAAATGTGACGAATAAATTTTAATTAATTCGTTTTGCACATTTTGTTTTGTATTTACAAAAAGCATACATATTATGTTATATACAAGTATATATATACATATTAAGTATATGACTCGAAATATTTCCACATGAAAAACCCTAATGAGATTTACCTTTATCGAATTCTGTGGTATAAGATCGTGTGTTTTGTTGGCAAAAGAAAATATTAAATGTTTTTATGGTTTGAGAACAATTGATCATGGGACTTATTTTCCAAACCAATTCACGTTTAATTTATAACATCTAATATAATTTCTTCATTTTTCACAAAGGCTCCTGCTCATTTTTTTCTACGAGTAAAATTTGGATATATTTTGCATTCTACACGTATTACGTCGATTTGAATGAAAATTTAAGGGATAATATTTGCATTTTTGCTTTGTTTTCAAGATTTCTCCCTAAAGTGCCATTACCAGAGATAATATTTAATCGCATTCTAGCTTTTATTGTACTTTTTATAACACAATGGATTCAATTTCCAATTTTTGTTAGTAAACTTTTAAAATTTTTCATACAAAATATAAAAATTGCATTTTAATTTATTTTGAGTTGTTGAAAAGTACAGTTTGTTAGTAATTACAGTATAATTCTGAAAATTTCATTAAAACTTACTAACTTATGCACTTGAAAAATGTAATTTTAGTTTAAAATTACACTTTGATAACTATAGTTATTTAAAAACAATGATTTCATCTTTGGTATATGGTAACTTTTTTAAAAATGTCAACAAGTTGAATCATATTATTAAAATCCTCCAAACAGACACTTTAATCAATCAAATTGAATTTGTAATAAACCAATTTGAATGTGAATATATAATATCTTTAGGTACGTTTAACAAATTCGAAAAGTTCGTTTCACAATCCAACAACGACAGCAACCACTCCAACTTCAACCCCTCAACAACTCATATACACCAACGGCCATTTCAACACAAATCCAAACAATTTATTATGTAATGGCAATAACGATCCAAAACAAGAAGAAACGAACCAGGACGATTATACCACTACTTATACATTCAGTAGACACGCCATCCGGTCGAATTATATGGACAAAAGTATTGAAGCGAAGAAAAAGGTAAAAGAGACTCTATATATGTATAGAGAAAGATTTTCAGCAAAAAAGTTGTTACGATTTTCTCTTTTCTGTTATATATGTGTAGGTAATCCGAATGCTGTTTGTAATTGTCGCTGAATTCTTCATTTGTTGGGCCCCATTGCACATTTTAAATACATGGTACTTGTTTTACCCTCAAGACGTTTATAGATACGTTGGTTCTACAGGTGTTGCATTAGTACAACTTTTAGCATATTTCAGTTCCTGTTGTAATCCGATCACGTATTGTTTTATGAATAGGAAATTTCGTCAAGCGTTTCTCACCGTTTTTAATTGCTACAGGTGCGTATAATTAATGAACATTTCTTAATTATGTGCGTCGATATTTAAATATAGGTATAAATTTTTGTCGAGAAATTTATATTAAAGAAAGTAGGTAGTTGATGAAAATTGGAAAGTGAAACCAAGTGTAAACAATTTAATATAGAATAACTGAAATTGAAATAATAGGATCGTGTTCAATGTGAAAACTATAAAACGTTTCGTATATTAAGAATATAAATTCCTATATTAGAATTTTATAGTCGTATTTCATGGATACCATATTTATTTAATTGAGTAGATTTTTATATTTACATATTAGTTTGCAATTTAGAATTTTCGTTATAAAAATGATAAAATTTTAATTTATATGATAATTTAAATATAACTTTGAAGGGTCATTGCCATTTTCTTGTTCTACGTCTGATGTATGTACATTGCTTATAGCAATAGTCTAGCTTTTATAATACCCAAAAAACCAGCCATTCATTTAAAATTGTTACATAAAATATGCAATAATCTTTTAGCTAGTTTAAATCTATAATATTCACAACGTGAAGACTATTAATCTTAAAGAAAATCTGATGGTAGAAATTAGATTCAGCAGTTCATTTTCTGTAAACAACACATATTATATTTAAATTTGAAAAAACTTAGTCTGAAACATGAATTAATACTATACACAAGTATTTGGAATAACACTAATAAAGACGAATAACACTAATAAAGTCTTATTATATTTGATTTGATAAATTGAGATATATTGTCAGTCTTTTTTATTTAAAATAGTTTTCATAAAATCTTTATTTGAAATTTCTAAATTTTCAATACGATTCTTATTGTATCAGATGTGAAGTACAAAAGCAAACAGAAATCAATTGATTTTATTCGTGATGTGTAAAAGTAAGCACAGAAAATTCCTTAAAGGGACAGTTGATGTGTATTATTAGATTCTTATTTAAAATTTAAAATGTTAGAATGTTAGCTACGTTTCCCTTTAAACTTATAAAGTTATCGTAAAAGTAAAGTAATTTTCACATTAAATACATAATAAATTTTCTATGAGTAAGCAGGTAATTCCATTTATTACAAAAAAAAAATTAAAGCTGCTTTAGCTTTAAGGCTGCTAATACTTTTAAAGTATACATTCTATTTAAAATAATATTATTATCTAGAAAAAAAATGTCCTTTTTGTTACTTTATATCCAAACCGAGATTTTTTGCAACAATTTTAACAGTATTCACCCACAAAAAGGGTTTTTTTTGGCGAGAAT
The DNA here is from genome assembly GCA_004796505.1 of Oryzaephilus surinamensis. Lineage (NCBI taxonomy): Eukaryota > Metazoa > Arthropoda > Insecta > Coleoptera > Silvanidae > Oryzaephilus > Oryzaephilus surinamensis. The sequence goes on from SSSI01010525.1 coordinate 7,721, forward strand.
TTTTAAGTAACCCAAACTTTATAAAAGTATATTACGAAAAACAAGGAAATACTTTGTACATATTTATTTTTTCAAACTGGGAAATACACACAATACGAGAAATTCATTCAGTATCATGGAATATTTACAAATTCAATTTATAGATAGACATAATATTGAAATAGATACATATTATATTATTTTAACACCTATATTTAAATTTTACAGTATTGAACAAAATATTGTAAAACGTGTATTAAAAACCAATACTAGTTTAAATATTACAATATGAAACTAACCAATATTGATACTTGGCAATAATATAGCTGTCACAATTTATGCATTTTCAATGATGATAGAAACTGTTTCAATATAATCTAAAATTAATGGATTCTCACCATCGATTCTGCATGAAAATTTTAGTATTTTGATAGGTTGACTAATACAAACCATCAGTTCTCATAATAGTAGTAGTACTTCTCTAATATTAATCATGATATTTTCCCGCAACTACCTACATATTTATAATTAAACAAATATTATTCCACCTTTTGATTTTTTTTGTTAATTTAAATACAAGTCATGTTTGTCAGCAACTAATTACAAATTTTGTGTCAATAAACCAGTTTTATGCATGGTTCACTATTGACCCTTCATCGACATTTTATTAAAATCGTTTTCTGATATATGAGAGTTATTCTCTAATAAGACATTTAAGCCTTGTATGTGGAAATTTTGATCATCTGTCATAAATCATATAAATAACATTTATATTCTTTAAATTAGGTACTTTTGTGGACATTTCAAAGAATGTGCTATATTAATGATGTAAAATTTGAATAAATTTCAACTTTAAAATACATTTTTATCCACTGCTTTTCCCTGTAAATTCATATATCATTTTGGCAAATAAACCACATATATCTTTTCAACGTAATTAGGTAGCAATAAATTTCCATTGAAATCTCGTTACATGAAGATAAGTTTTGTAAGTATAGCGAAACGTGTGCTAGCAAATTGAATATATGTACGCATAATAACTATAAGGATCTAAAGTAGAATGAAAACGTGTTAGTTGTTGATTTTGAGGAATTAACAAAAACCCATTTTACAAAATTTATTGAATAGGTATCTACGTTATTATATTCATTATCGTGCTGTCGTTCACAACACTTCACAATGTAATTTTATTAATTAACAATTAACTCTGACTGTAACCTGGGCCCTATTTTTTTTTTGAATCCCTTAACAGATTCAGTGAAGTTTGTAATAAGGAAGCTGATTATCTTCAAGGCTTTTCTAAATATTCGATGAAAAATAAATGTATCCAATTTATTAATTTGTAATTCAATAACTATAGGAAAAATGTATTTAAAAAAATTTCCGATACTATCGAAAAACTTGGTTTGCTTTTTAGTTTTAAACAATGAATGGTGTAATAAAAATTAATGATTTTATGATGAACGAAAAAAAATCTATAAAAACTGATCTTCAGTGTGATTTTGGGTTTACCAAAAAAGTTATTCTGAAAAAAGAATCCCTATTTAAAAGGCAAAAACTGTTTAAATTGTTCAAAAAAAAATAAAGTTCAAATATACACAAAGTGTATGGTGAAAATTTCACATTCAACACAACATTTCGAATTTACATAAAAAAATACTCTCAAACGAGCAAGAATAGTTAGTTTGTAAAACAGTTATTTAATGAATTCTTAGTTGTTTGCCAAAATTTTCTCCTAACTATACTCATAATACATAAATTCGTTTCGTAATATTCCTTTGTTCTCTTGATTTTAGTTATTGTTTATGTATTCCGAAAGAATCTCGTTCAGATAATCCACGATACATTCGTAATGGTTTACTGAAAGTGGCTCCAAATCATTCGGATGCCTCTTGCAACGATTCCACTGTTTATGTGGGTCGTGCTAGCACATTAGGACGCTCTGGTGAGTACAAAATTAGCAAATTCAATTACCTGTCTCCCTATATTTACACTTGTTTTCTAGAAGTAGTGGTACTAGAAGCTGAAGATCGTGTTTAGCACCGGTTCAGATTATTTGGCTGTGTCTTCTTCAACTAGTACATCACGTTTAGCGCAAGTTATTGAAGCCGATCCAGACGATGAAACATTCCGTTATAGAATAACGTGGATTCGACCACCGAAAACTGTATCGAATGGTGCTTTAGCTAGCACTAGTAGTGCAATGGACTATTTGGACTTGTATTCGTAAAATTCGATTCTGTGATAAAACTTCAACTTTTTTAAAGCTAAACGTTCATATTGAATCTCTGTATACTATCTATTAAGTACCTGTGTCCTGTTTGTATAATTGTTATAAATAATATTGGAGAAAATTTTCACGAATATTCTATATTTATAGGTATTGAAATTATAGGTAAGTAATCAAAAACATTCCAAATATGTTTTTAAATAAGATATATACATATATTTAATTTACATTAAATATAAGACTGAGTTAAAATATTTATTATTCATTTTTACAATATGCAATTTATCTTTTTATTGAAATTGTAAAATATTAAATAAAGTAAAAGTGTAAATAAATTTTTTCAATGTTTTCTTTTTCTTTTATTATTTAAAGCTACTAAAGTTCAAAGTTTAAGCTTTCATTTCCAAGTATGGCCACAGTATTTACGATTCTGATTCAAAGTTTTTTCCTACAAATAACAAAAAAAAAATAAAACATAAAATAACAAAAAGCTGATCGAATTCTTACAATTGGATGCTTTTCATAACAACTCATGTAATTTCGTCTTGTATAGTTATTCATTGTTGCTATATAACACGGTAAACTTTGCTCGTACATAATTTCTTTCGGTGTTGGACTGTTTGTGAAACGTTGTTCATTATAATAAGTACTGCAATGTACATTTACTGCCAAGAAAATTAAATTCGTTTTCGGTATACGTTCCACAACGTATGGCCATTGACAAACGAACTTCAATGTCGAATTGTAGAATTTACTCGTTGCAAATCGATTACGTAAATTAAATAGCCACATTTCATGATCACAAGGAGTTGGTAATGTTTTCTTAACTTCCAAGTTTTCAAAGGCTATCGTCTCCGGTTTGTTGCTTTGGTAATCCGGGCCGGCAATAACATTTCCGATCAAAGAGATTACAGTTGTGACAAACCAGAAGAATATGTTGATGAAGTGCTTGATTATCTGAAAAATACGTGAAATATTTTTGAAAAATTTACTATAGTTAACTTTTAGTAGAAATGTAAATATGTACTTTGAAGAGACTGATGGTTAATGAATTGCCGGCGTTATCCTTCTCCGGGGGCAATTTTTGGCATATAGCCTGATAATCAAACATTCTAGTTTGCTGATAAATACCATCTTTGATTAAATGGTACATAATATCCGGCCTAATGTCACCGATATAACTTCCTGTATATTCTTCCTCTTCATGACTGAACACCACATAGGCGGTATTATCTAATATAAAGCAATCCAGATGCTCCGATTCGCAAGTAATGCACTCAGAACTATTGCACTGTAAAATGAATTCATTAAATCACACTGTATCACAATCCATTATATCATATTACAAATGTTGTTATTTCTTCAAACAGTTTATTCATTGCTTTATGATTGAATTGCAAACCAACCACCGCCACTGGTGTTTTCCTCCTACCATTGTTTACAAATATTGCTTTTGTTCCTGTTACCATTGTGTTATTTTCAAAGCCAGAAGTTTCAAATGGCACTGAATAAATGTAGAAACTTTCATCTTTGTAATTTTCTTCAACGGCACGCCGATACCAGTCCTCGTCAATTGCACGATTGTTGCGTGTTTCGAAACTGTCCAAATCTTCTTCAGACACATTTTCGAATGTTCGCCATCGGGTTAGACCTGATTGCGTTGCAATGAAAATTTTATGGACGAAATATTTTTCATTAAAACTGAAATAATAACGTATTTGACAGATTTTCATTAACGGAAGTAATTTATTGAATAATTGAATTTAATACATTTTTGTTTCAGGGATATCTTCTAGAAACCATCGCGTGATATACGCTTCGGCCAATAAAGATTTTAAGAGCTCGTTTGCTGTAAAATAAAACATTTCCTTAGAACTTTTATATGTGAATATCAGAATTTTTTGAATGCCTAATTCGGTTTTTATATACAACTGTTATATTCGTGTAAAACAAACGTTTCTGTACAAATATTATTAATATTTAATTACGTTTTTTCTGCGATCTTATCGCATCCTTAACTTTATCCTCCGGTGTATTTCCTCTACAATCTTCGCAATAAATCCTATTTATAAAAAATAAATCTTTAATAATGATAAATGTTGTTTTATATTTCAAAAAAAAAATATACCAATCAGGATGCACTTTCCATTCATGATTATTCATTAATGACCTACCACTGCCATAAGTACCTGATGTATTTAATTTTACAGGACCATATTTATCTGGCAGAACAATGCCTAATGTAAATGGACCGATTGGGGTGAAGAAATATTGCCTTCGACTCAACATAACTCGTTTCTAAAAAGTCACTATTAATTCAAAAATTTTTTTTAAACAAAAACATTCTGCAATATACCATTTCGTGTAAAAAGTACTTTACTTTTAACGTTACACCTGTATGTCTGTTCTGTTTAACAATTTTTTCTCTCAACTAAAAGAAAGTTCAAAGGAAAATTATAGCGTTACACAAAAGCTGTTACTTTACTTACAGACACAATAGACTCGTTAAACAGTCTCGGCTCTGTATTATCGTCCATTAATTCAACTTCAACTAAATCAACACGATTAAAAGTCGGCTTTAATATATTTTCAAACTGAAAAAGATATACAAAAGCATTATAGTTTCTTGTTAGAAAGTTTCCTTTAACGAATTATACTTCAGTTCTGTGGTCAGGGTGCATTAAAATGTATCCATTGTTTGTCACTATAAAAGCATATCCATTTACACCCAACTACATAAAATTGATGTTAATAAATAAATTTATTGATCAGCAATAAAATGTTTTACCAAATGATAAGGGATGAACGATTTGAACAATTTTATTGGCACATCAACCCCTGCAACCCCAATAAGCTCCACATCTTGATTCCTGCGACCATAAACAGGCAACGAAACGGTCGTCATATAATTGTAGTTAAAGTTTCCTTCATATTTTGCATAATTCTATTAAGAACAAATCAAAAAAGTTTGTTTTTTATTTTATTTAATAAAATACATGCGTCTCCTGTAAAAGCATATGTTTGGCGCTAGTTAAATGTTTCTTCAGTGTTTTGTAATTGCGTTTTACGTAATCCAGAAAGACCTCACGCTGTCTTATACCCTCGAATTTCCTCCACAACCAATTCGATAAACGACGATCGGCCAAATCGACGTGCAAATAGGTCCAAACATGCGACTTTTCCTCGTTATTTATGTAATTTATGGCGCGAGACATAACGTTCATGTATGGTAGGATTTTTTCACGAATTTCGGACATAACTGTAATATTCACATGGTATCCTGGGAAAATTTGAATATGTTTTAAAAATATTAAAATTTATGACTCCAATAATCGTCAGTGCTATCAATAAAGATAAATTATTAAATCTATTCATTATAATTGGATGTCAAAGTGGATTAATTTATTTATTTGGTAAAATTAATATCAGCATTTTAATTAAAAAAGACATTTTCCATAAAGTTTAAAGTTATATTTTGTTATGTATCGATTCTATATAAGTAATTAACCATAAGCTATAAACTGGCAAATCCGATAAAAACCAACCTCTATTCGAGCATGCAATCCATTCCAATTCCCTAGCATCGGTTGAATCTGTCCCTATTTGGTATGTGAATATCCGAATTGGGGTACCTTTGTCCCAATTGCGTTCTTTAAAGAAATTCTTGTCGTAGTAATAGTCTACTCCCTCTGTTATAAGCATAATTGCTTGCAAACATTGCGAACCTGAAACACAACAGAATGAAAATATAAACAATAAAAACAAACTGATATTCTGCTAAAAGTCATAAAAGTATAATTATACTTCGACGCGTATTTCGAAAATTCTCCAAAATATCAAACGCTTTTCTAATGCCCAACATTATATCAGCGACGAATTTAATGTCATATACGGCCAAATTTTCTCGTAATAAACGCAAATTCTCTTCATTTGCCTGAAATTTATGCAATTGAAAATTTTGTATGAATATTATTTTTTCAAAAAATTTCTAACTTGGACTAGAGTGTCGTTCATACAAGAAACAACTGGTTCTGTTGAATTAGTAAATGTATAAATATTCACAAAATCATTATCATTCAATGTATCTAAAATATTATTAACAATTTGTCTGGAAAGTTCAATTTTTTCTCCCACCATCGATCCGGATCGATCCAAAAGAATTATAACGTCTTTTGGTGATGTAAATGCCTCTGTATACCAAGTACGTAATCGAAAATCGTATGTTCGATCATACTGTTCATCCGACCATTGTACGGCTACAAAATGAATTTTTCTTTTCATTCGTAAACACTTTATTTTAAAAGTTTTACCGGGAAAATGACGCATAAATCCAGCCGGACTAGCGAAAAACTGCCACGTTAATGTTGGATCTTCAGCGAAATTGTCTTTAAATACAAGATCCAATGGTTCTGACCATTTTACACCCTCCAGAATGGCTTGTTCTTAAAAACAACTGCAATTCTTCATCACTATATCCAATTGTAACAAACTTACCGCGATTATAAACGTTAGTGGCTACTTTTGATACGCTCAAATTTAAATTAACTTTACATCCAAACCGTGCATCATATTCCATTGGTAAATTTTGATAGGTTTCTGGTGGATTATCGCGATTCTGCAACACACTGCATTCGCAAAGACTTATTGGATCATTTTCTCTACGATCAAACAATTCCAAGCGCCATTTACTGATATTACTATACATATATGACATGTTTCGTTGTTCACACCACCAGTGGCATTCACCCTTAAATTAAAAAAAACATCGTGCAACTTGAAACAATGGTTTAAAAATAAATAAAACGCACTTCAATAACATCTTTTGCAATTTCCTCTTCTCTAGTTTCATTTCGTGCTGTTTGTGTTATATTATCAGCATTAAAATAATAATAAGTGCTGTTTGGAAACAGTCGCGCTTTTGTTGTGTCGTTACGATTGAAGGAAAGAAATTCAGCAAAACGTGCGATTTTCTACAAAAACAGTTTTTAACAGAATTATAGGTTGTGGTTTGTTAGATTTATTATTTTACGGTAACTGCTTGATTCTTTTTGTCCATAAACACTCGTATACCATCTGCTATTTCATTCACGAAAGTATTACCATTTAAGGTGTATGTTTTATTGTGTAAAGCGCGCTGAAATGTCTACAAACAATTTTTATTAACTTAATATTTATGTATGTGTTGTGTTTTCCAGTACTTGTTCAGCTTGTTCTTTGCGTGTCATGATGTCGCTTAAATATTTTAACTTTTCACCGAAGCTTTTCGACCATTGTTTTACGCTAAAATTTAAAAATTCAAATTGTTAACATTGTTGGCTGCCTACTTTTGAAGATATTTTTTGAAAAAGTTCGGAGTATATTTAAATTCAATTTATATACTCCTATATTCTAAATTCTAATTTAATTATTCTATATCTACTATCAACAACGAAAATTACTTCAGTGTTCTATTAAAGGAGTTTAATTTTAAATTTAAGGACCTTTAAACGTCTAAAGCTTATAAATCGATAAGAAGCAGACAGAATGGCACCAATCTGATCCAAATTTGGAGTCTGTAGTCTACAAGTTAATTAACAGACATAAATACCGCTAATTATACAAAAAAATTAAATAAAAGTAAATAAAAACTAATAAGTACGGTATTTAACTAATGTTTATTTTGTTAAAAAGGGTTTAACTCACAGTTTAATAACTTTCTGTTGGAAAATTCTTTCATCACTGTTTCCACTACTGTAAACAATTTGATATAAAAATATAAAAGCAATGCATAGATTCAGTTTTAAGTACATTTTCTATATTGAAGGGTAAATTAATTCATTTTTAGCAAAATAATTACAAGAAATTTAGAAAATGTTTGATCCCGAGACTAGATAGTAGTTTGATTTGAGTTTTTCTCAAAAGTAGAAAGCGCATGTGTCAGTTATTGGAAAAACTAATGCATTATTATAATTTATAGGGAAATCAGACTAATTATTATGAAATATACCTTTATTGTTTACTATGAAAGTTTACATATTTAACGTTAGATAAGGGGGAGATAACAGAATTTATGGATAACTTAAATATATACAATCTCAATTTTGAAGTACCAAAAATAATAACACAAATTGCTTATCAATAAATTTCACTATCTATGTATGTCATGAAGTCATTTATTAATTTTTTGAAAATTGATTATATTATTTTTTGAATTTTCCTGAATAATTGGTTGCATAAATAATAAAAACCAAAACAAAAATAAAATAACACATAACCAAAGATTTAAATCATTAAACATATCCCAAAGCAATATAATGGATTAATTAAATAGCATTTAACAATAAGTACCAATTGATCTACATTTTTCAATAATTATTTTATTTTATTAGAATGTATATAGCTTACAAACTGAATTACCATACTAATAGCAATAAATCACAAAGTAAGTAGATGTTTATCCTTTTATTTGTTTAAATAATTATACTAAACATTTAAATATAAGTTAATGAATCATACTTTGAACATGTGAACCGAAATCTATTACAAAATTCAGGCCATTGTATGTTACATAAAAAAATAAATCACTTTCAAGAATCCTTTCGATTTTGGTAGTAATTATTACAAACCTAATTATATATTTGCATTATCGTTATATAATAGAGAATATAGTAAAAAAAATTGTTTTTATCAAGGTTTCCGATGTGTTATTTATACACTTAGATAATTGTAATAATGTAGTTACACCTTCAAATTTAGTTATTAATATTTTTAGTAAATAATCGCGTGTAATCCTTATAAAAATTAATAATCTCAGCAGTATAATCATCATTGCACAAGGTGAACAAGTTTTTGTACCAGAATAAGCCATTAATTTTTTGGTGAATTTTTTTTAAAAAAAAGTTATAAATGTGTTTTGTTAAATAGTGATCAGTAAATAAACAATTAAAACAAGGGTACATTTTTTATAAGTTTCCATGGATGATATGATAAAAGCGCACTCAAGTGCCAATTGATATATTTTTATAATTTTATCGGATTACGACCCATACTTTTATTAATTAAACTAGACACAATAAAATAATAAAAGTGTGATAATACACGGATTTTTGTCTAGTATCAATCTGTGTTATTATATTTTTTTGAATTATTATCAAATGTGCACTGCAACAGGTCAATAGTCCGTTTAATCAAAATTTTAATCTTTAGCGTAAAAGTGCGAAGGAAACATGTCGAAAAACGAAAAATTATTATTAGAAAGAGAAAATGGGTATGTAGTCTGGTTAAAACTATTTATACTAAACATAAATATTTTTTAGAACAATAAAATTCTTGTTAAAATGCTGATAAAGTTATCAATCACATGTACTTAAAGTTATCTAAATAAGAATTATGTTTTTCTCATAATTCTTACTTGTTTAACAGTTTTATTTACAATCCATTTATATAATGCAGCATGAAACTAATGATAAACTGCCATTATTACGTAAAAAATATGCATTTTATAACAGGTTTTTTTTTAAACAAAATGAATATAAACATTAACTATTGTAATAATGGATGATTTTGAATTTCTTTCAGTGTTATGGGCAATGGTTACGATTCGAATGTGGCACCACTGCATGTTGAACGACCCATTTACCAACAAGAAGAGTTAAATAAGTATACTTTGTATGAGAAACCACATACAACACGTAAAAACCATAAAATAGTATTTGAAATTCTCATTTAATTGTTTCTTATTGCTTCAGTTAAACAAAACTATGAGAAAGCATACGAAAATTTCAATACGATTTCATGTTTATTGAACACTGTGCCATTCTTCAGGTGGATAAAGGAATATGATTTTAAAAAAAGTTTTCCTAGTGATATTATTAGTGGAATTACTGTTGCCATTATGCATATACCGCAAGTACGCATAAACAAAATTTAATGATAACATTATTTTTGTACATTTTTCAAGGGTATGGCATATGGTTTATTAGGAAATGTACCACCAGTAGTTGGAATTTATATGGCATTTTTTCCAGTATTAGTTTATTTTATTTTTGGAACATCTAGACACGTTTCCATAGGTAAAAAATTTGGACACATTTGAAAAATATATCATTGGTCATCTATAAATTTTTTTTTAAAGTAACTAGTTCAATAGTTTAATTTTAGATGGCTCTATACGTATTTTTGAGTTTGAAATTCAAATAGATTTTCATAAATTCCAGGAACGTTTGCAATAGTCTGTTTAATGACTGGTAAAGTAGTAAGTGAATATTCAACAATAGAAATTACACAAAATGGCACAATACGCGAGGTACAGAATTTGGGACCAGGTATGCCTTCATATACGAACGTTGAAGTAGCTGTAACTGTAACATTTACAGTAGCTTGTATTCAAGTAATAAAAAACTGAAACATTTAAAATCAAAGCTAAATATCACCTCATTTTAGTTGGCTATGTACTTTTTACGTTTAGGGGTAGTTTCTACACTTTTATCCGAAACTTTAGTAAATGGATTCATTTCTGCATCTGCATTTCACATAGTTGCATCCCAAATAAAAGACTTATTCGGATTACCAACGAAAAAACGACGCGGGAACTTTAGTTTATTATATGTAATTATTTAATTTATTTATTGAACACTTGTTTTACATTATTTTTTACAGACTCTTTATGATTCAGTGATGGCACTGCCGCAAGCAAATGTAAATGCTTGTATTGTCACCGGTATTGTTTGTTTTCTCTTAATTCTCAACAATGAAGTCCTCAAAGTATGTAATTATATACTCTCTGAATTGTATAAATCCATATTTATTTCGCATTTTCAGCCTTGGTTAGCAAAAAAAACTAGAATTCCAATACCAATTGAACTAATAGCTGTTGTTTTCGGTACAACTGCTAGTACATTAATGGATATGTCTGCTAATTACAACATAACAACCGTTGGACATATTCCCAAAGGGTAAATGTTGTCATTAATCAACGTTCGAATCTAATTAATTCCATTTCTAGTTTGCCAAATGTTACTTTACCAGCTTTTGAATTAATTCCATCAATATTTCTTGATTCATTTGTCATTACAATGGTTTCTTATACTATTACAATGTCTATGGCATTAATATTTGCCAGAAAATTGGTGTATGAAGTAAATTCAAATCAAGAATTATTGGCGCTGGTATAAATTTATTAAAATTTCTTGGTTAAACTGTGCTTAATTTGTCATTTATAGGGTTTGAGTAATACGATGGGGTCTTTCTTCAGTTGTATGCCAGTAACTGCTTCATTATCACGTTCTATGATTCAGCAAACTGTTGGCGGAGTGTCACAATTTGCTTCAATCGTTTCTTGTTGCATTTTACTGGTAATTTTATTGTGGGTTGGACCATTTTTTGAAAGTTTACCAAGAGTAAGTACGGATCTATTTATATAAGACATTTAGTTTTTTTTTTTTCATTTTTTCAGTGTGTCTTAGCTAGCATTATCGTGATAGCCTTGAAAAGTGTGCTGTTTCAGTGTAAGGAGATAGTAAAATATTGGAAATTAAGTAAATGGGACGCCACTGTTTGGATAATAACATTTTGTACAACATTAATTACGCAAATTAGTTACGGTTTAGCTGTAGGTGTGGCTATTTCGCTTTTAAGTATATTTTTGCAAGGACACCGGCCATACACTTGTTTATTGGGGGTTGTACCAAATACGGATTTATATTTGGATGTAAAACGGTACAAAGGAGTACAAGAAATTGTTGGTATAAAAATATTCCACTATTCTGGTGGAATAAATTTCGCCACAAGAACAAGTTTTAAGGAAACATTGTTCAAAAGAATTGGTTTTGATGCGGCAGAAGTGTATAGAAGACGTGAAAAAATCGTACAAGCAAACGATGAAAATAATTGCATTAGTGATGATTTACTTGTAAATGCGATAATATTTGATTTTTCATCTGTTACATTTATTGATCCAAGTGGTGTGGATCTTTTACGACAATTACAGGGTGATTTTTCTCGGTTGAATATTAATTTATTTATTGTTGGTTGTTCAGGACCAGTTTTTGAAGTTATGAAACGCTGTGATGCTGCCGAAAAGAAAGATAGTAAATTTTTAATATTTCCTACAGTACACGATGCTGTATTGTTTGCTCAAAAAGATACTTTAGATAAAAGTAATTAATACTTTCGATGTATTTTTACAAGGTTTGTACTTAGATACAAAATAAATGTTTTAATAAATTGTTAATTAATACGTCTGTATTGTTTGTTTTGTAAATAACATTTTAAATTCATATACATATTTCTAATGATGGTAATGATAACGATAGTGATGTGAAATTTCGAAACTGTAGCCATTTCCCAAAGAAGTTGCTATTGGTAATAACCATAGAAACGGATTTGTTCCAAATACTTGCTTAAAATTTTTGCAACAGCCTAGATTAAAACTCATATCATCGTGAATAAAATGAGGCTTGTAAAAAAATTCCATCGTAGTTTTGTTGTTAAATAGTAATTTAATTAAATGGAACATAAATATTATAAATGTCACTGTGCCAGCAGTTAATACGTAAATTAAAGATAATAATATAAGCCATCTTTTTTGGAATTCTTCCCATTCATAAATATAAACATATATTTTGTTTGCACTGCTAGTAGCATAACAGATTGCATATGAATTTGTGTAAAATAGATATAACAAGAATTGTTTGTAATTTGTAAAGCAAATACATTTGTTTAGAATGCTACAGTGGTGATCCATTTTCAGTACACAAATGTTGCATGTGTGACAATGATGTGTACGGTCTGGTTTAATAATTTTGCAAAAAGTACAATACCTGAAAAACGATAATTTATTAAATGAAGTTATAAATTAATAATAGAATGTTTTTGATATGCCTTGGAACTCCTCGAGTTGTTGTGGTATATACTTTTAAATTTCGATGAAGAATCAAGTCTTTTAGAAAGGCTGTTATGTCTTCTTCACTTCCATGTTCTATTACATGATATTCATCAGTATCTAATCGATAACAAGACGGAATATCAGGTAAATGTACAAAAATCACTCGAATGAATGACATTGTCATTAAAATAAAAATAATAAATTTACAAAATACGAAAATAATTCCTATTGTAGATGTTTCGTGAAACCTAAACAATTCCACTATATAAATAATAAATGTAGCGGAAAATAGCAATACAATAACACAACGACAAAAGTTGTATCTAATAATATCCATATTTATATGAATCAAATGACAAGTTGCCTATTTTATAGCTTTTATTTTAAAAAGACAAACAGAACGTTACAAAAATAAATTAGTTTAGGAATTAATACAAGTTTGAAAATTCAAAAAACATAAAATACAAATTAAATAATGACTAGATTAGTATATAATATTCTTTGAATTTTATAAAGACAGCATTATCATCTAAATACTACAAATTGAAAATAATAATAAATAATTTTTAAAACACACAACAAAATACCGAATTATTCAGACTTTCACTTTTTACATGTATCCAATACATAAAAATTCTTAGTTTTGTACTACCTACTATAAACAATAACAAGAGCGTTATTAATTACGGTCAAATTACAACAGATGTCGCCTCATGTTAAAAGTGCTCCAATTTAAAGCTCAAATAAAGTAGTTTACGTTTTCAATAAGCCCCATACATGATTAACCATCATTTTTTCACTACTATTACCACCATTTCCACTATTATTATTATTTGTATGTGTCATTTTGTGAGCAATATAATAATGTTTCATAACAAATTGTTTCTGACATATTTCACAGGTGTAACTTGACTGTTTTTCGTGAGTTTTTTTATGTTTCAATAAATTATCGTTGCGTGAAAAACTTTTCTCGCAAATATTACAAGTGAAATTTTTTTGACCAGAATGCAACGTCATGTGACGTAATAGATGCTCTTTACGCATAAACGCTTTATTACATTGTTCGCATATGTATGGTCGAAAACCAGTATGCAATTTAACGTGTTGATATAAATGTTCCCGTCGCTTAAAACTTTTCATACAAATATCGCAAATGTGCTGCTTCACATTATTATTGTTATTATTATTATTATTCGTTTGTTGTTGAGTTGTTTCGTTTACGGCGACATTTTGTTGTTTCACTTCGGTTGCCATAGTAACAGTAGGCTGTTGTACGTTTACTTGTTGTGAAACAGTTGAAATAACATTCGTGTAATTGTTTGGACGAAAATTATTTTGTATAGCAGGTGATGGTTGTAATTCGGGCATTGTAGGTTGATTCAACACATTTATATTAACAGTTGATGAATTATCCGTTGTGTTATTTTGACCATTATTACTACAAACAATATTCGAATTAATTAAATTACTATTTTGTACAACATTTAAACTGGTTTGTTGTGTATATAACGTATTATTTGGAAAACTAGTATAATTTTGGTTATTATATTCGGATATTGGATTGTATATAACAGTTGTTGTTGTTGTTGTTGTTGGTGGTGGTTGTTGTTGCGCTTGTTTTTCCTCCAATTTAACATTATAAGCGTATTTGTTTGCTTTTATATGCGGCAATTTGTCATATTTTCTTTGGCCTGTATCATAATTTGTAATTTCCTGATTTGTATCTGAATCAGTTAAATCGATTTTTATTATTGGTTCATCATTGTATTTGCTCTTTTTTGATTTCGTCGTTTTTGTTATTTGTTGTTGATGAGTGGTCGAATGTTGTGTTGTTGCCAAAGCAACTTGGTCAAAGTCCACTACTTGTCCAATGTTTATAACTTCACCATTAGAATTCACAACAACATTACTTAAAACTTCGTTCTGTTGTAGTTTTGGTATATTTTGTTGAAGTTTTTGTAAAGTGGCTAAATTTATTGTGTTTAAGTTGCTATTCTTTACATTTGAATTGGCCACAATGGCTGTAGCGGGAAGTTGGAGTGTATAAAATGGCAATTGTTCTAATTGTTGAGCGTTAGCTTTTACTGTCACTATGTTTTGGTTTAGATTTGGGGTTGGTGGAGCCTGAGGAGTGGTGATTTGAGCTGCACCGGTCATATCTGATGTATCCGGTGGAGGTGGAGGAATAACTGTTGGTTTTGTATCTTTGATATACACCTAAAAAATGATACTATTTACTTAATGTTTTGTATTTGGAGAGGAAGTCTGTACCTTTCCAGACTTTTTGAAATCTTCCGTATACCGAAAATTCTTAAAATAACTACTTAACATCGATTCCGATGTTACACACTCTTGTCGGAATGTAAAACATACTTCCAAACTACGTAAACATTTACTGCAAACCACTTTAGGCAAAAAATCGTTTTCACATACCTAGAAAATGTTTCAATACTAATTGCCGCCGATTTAGTGTGATATTTAATATACTTTTAATGATAAACAAGTTTGAATTTTATTTTGCAATTGAATTTTACGACCTTCCTCTTGAAATATATGTGTTTTCTCCTTTTGATGATTTGATGCACATAATCTACATAATTCGTAGAAACTAACACGTTTATAGCCTGCCATTACTGGAATCTTTTTTTGATATAATATACATTTACAATATTCTTTTATAAATTATTTTTTGGACCAATTTGGACATATTTTGGTATTACATTTGACAGTTGACAGATTTGTGACAATTGCAGAGTTCTACCTACAATACATTGATATTGAGCACCACCTATACAGTTTTAATTTACACCAAGAACAAAGGATTCTGTAATCAATAAATGAACATAAATATACATAACCACATTTATTTTCATTTTTATAATATTTTTCAACAAAATATGTTACGGAATATTAGATTTCTTCCTAACACGCATAATGTAGTAGAAAAGCGATTGATTAGTTCTAATTCAGAAATATCGCCCACGTTTGTCAATCGCAATCCAAGAAATTTAGAACGAATGCGTATTGGATACAAACCGGATGGATATCATGTTGATAAACCTGGAAAATGCTTCTGGCACAAGTAAATAAACAGATAATTACTTAAATTATGGTCAAATATTGTTTGTTTTAGATTACAATTAACTGTAACACAAAAATACGTAACTGCTTCTATAATTCATTTCAAAAATGGTGAAGTGTTATCAGCATCTACCACCGAATGGGCATTAAAGAAACAATTGTATGACACAAAAGACACATCGGCATTTATCAATTTAGGAAGAGTACTGGCGGATCGATGTTTACAATGTGGTTTAAACGAAATTCGATCAGATATTGTATCAACACAACCGGATGGAAAAGTTGCATTGTTTTTAAAAGCCCTGGAGGATGGGGGTGTAAAACTGGAAGAACCACCACAGTTTAAAGTTGCGAGACCCTGGGATCAACATAGACCCGAAAAACCGTGGGATGTAATCGAATAATTGTTTAATCTATTTAGGAATAAAAACACGTACATTGTTTACATATTTTTATTAATATTAAATTTCTACACTAGCAAGATAACTAAATGATTCTATTCAGATGGCTTAATGTGCTTCCATAATTTCTAAAAAGAACGCAAATTCAAATATTGAAGAATAGTTACGTAAGAATACTTACTCCTTCGTTAATTTTTTCATAAGCTACAGTGCATCCTAAGTCAAAAGTACGTTCAAAAATGAATGCAGCTGCAATTGTTGCCAATGCGAATGTAGATGTTCTTCTAAAGACAGAATTGTATATTGTTTGTCCTAAACTCATCTTGCAATTTACTGCGAATCTTGTGAATCTGAATCAAAATTTTCGATTGCACTCTTTGACATATGAAACGTCGAACTTTTGCCAACATAACATAGCAAAAATTACTGAGTCAAACTCCCGCCACGTTTTCAAAATTTAAAATTGTTAATTAAACCTGAAAAAAAAACTCAGAATAACAATATATTAAGCTTTATTATAATAATGGCACAAATAACTTAAAAAATAAATTTTATATGTAAATGGAATTTTTATAAATGTGTTTTCTCAAATTTACACATAAAGTATTAATATATATTAAATTTTACAAATATATGGTGAAATTTATTCATAAAATATCAGACTAGTAGCCCCCAAAAAACACATTTCCAATAAATTTTCTTTACAAATATCTTTGGTATATCTAAGAAAAAAATCTACAACAACAAACCAAATTTTTTCCATTAGATAATATGCAGCCGCAAAAAAAAAGGAAAAAATATTTAGTTTTAGGCTTTCTTAAAAATCACAATTATATAACATTTAATATAAATATAAGATTATACATATAAATAGTAGATCTGTTTTTTTATATCATTTTATCAAGAAATAATAATACTTTCGATAAGCCAATGGAGCAAATATATGGTAAATATTAACAAATTATATAAATCAATAAACAAAAAACTAAATAGTGTAAAAAACTTAACAAAAACCACAATTTAAACTAATTAAAAATAAAAAAACAATGATCATTGAATAGAACACAATTGCTTCCTTAATTCCGATTCATTTTCGTCCAATTCAACAACAGGAGGCACACTGTTATTATTTCCATTAGCAGATGGTATTTTCGGCAAATATGGCTTGTAATCGAGTCCAGAACGTTCATAAAACAGTATATATGCGGTACTTGTATCAATATTCGGTATTTGGACATCTTCATACGGACATTTTAATTGATTTAACGACTTATTTGATGTATACGGCGATGAGTTCTTTATTAATTTTCTACCAAGATCTTCCTCAAAATTCAAATCGTCGTATTGGTCCGTCGTGGACGATGTCATAGTAGCGGTACTGTCAACTGAACCACGTGAATGACCATTTAAGGAATTCTGCGAAGCATGTAAACTATTATCTCCGCCGATTTGTCCACTGCCACTGCTTGTACTGGATTTACGGAGATATTTTCGACGACTTAACGGAGTACAACCACTGTTAGATGTTAATTTACGATTTTCCAGCCTATTCAACAATGGATTACCAGTTGAATTGGTTAAAACTTCACGACAAGAACTGTCATTATAGCAATACCAATTACCATTTGGATTGCAGGTGTAGGAAATATAATGACCGCCATTCAGCATACCAGAATGACACTAAAATAGTAATTTATAGATTATTTATTGTTTATATAGTATTTTTCTATCGTTTACTAACCACAACAGCATACAGTTGGTATTTTAAATCGAACGGATCTTGTCCAACTTTTAGTTTATGTCCATGATAATCTTTTAAATGTTCATCAATTATTGGTGTTTTTATTAAACTAGTTGATTCTAAACGTTCTCGTCCATTTCTTGGCTTACAAGATGGTACTTTTGATACACTCTTCTTTTCAGTATCGCTTTCTTGTACATTATTAACAGCATCATCTTCATCAACATTAATTAGTTTCGTTTCTTCCAATATATTTTCAATTATTTTCTCTGTGGAATTTTCAAAATCTGGTTTTTCTGGTTGTTCTAATAAATGTTTATGTCGTAAAATAGTTTCTTGTGGTATTGATGCTAAATAGGCGGTGGGGTCGAAATTTTTAAATGGAAAATTTACTACTTTTTGTGTCTTCACCCATTTACTGTTTACATAATCGAACCTTTTCAGGTGAACAATCTAAAAAAAAAGATATTCATTAAGAGACTACAATGACTTTTCGACTATATTAGTACGAGTATTGGTGGTAATCTCCATATTTGTAATTTTTTCGTTGCTGGTTGTTTATCTTGACATGAACTACAATGATATTTTGCCTCCAGTCTTTCCTCAGATGTAAATGCTTTCAAACAATAATCTAAATCTATTGGTTCTGTATGTAATTTACGACAAATACCAACTGATTCATGTTCCAACCACAACTAAAAAAAAAATCAAAGAAATAACAAAATTATTTTATAGAAACAAAAATCAACTGACTTTCTCTCTATTGCTTTGATAGCGTAAATGTAATGCTGTATGGTCCCAATCGATTGCAACTAACATATAATATTGACATCCATTACAAAAATCGAATAATAATTGTTCATCGTTACATGGTATTGTACAACCACGACAAAATTCAGTCCAATGACATAGTGCACATATCTGACCACCTTGTAAAATTGTTTTTAATGTAAATGGAAATGCATATCCTAATGAATCATCACTAAAAGACATTTTCAACCATGTATTTATTATTGAATTATTTCGTGTTTATTTTACCAGTCAGTTGCATGGTTAGTTTGATCGCTTTGAGGCATTGGGCTTAATAAACGTGTTACTTGATTCCATACGCTTTCATATAAATTTTTGCATGATGTTGTTCGTGAACAACCTAACAACAATGGCAAACCGAATAAATTCGGTTTACTTTTTTGTTGTGATAAGAAATAACTTTCTTGTCGCGTCCATTTACGATGTACCGCTATTAAATAATTTGGACATTTTGTAGGTTCTAAAAATCGACACATGTAATTAATAAAATTCATTATTTTAACTAAATCAAAATTGTTCTCAACCTGTTGATGTAACAGATTTCGTTGTGGAATGTATGGAGATTGAGCTCTTTTTAAATGTAATACCATTTGGTAAACGAGATTCGTTTTTCGTCTGAAAACATTAACGATTAACATTCTAATCTAATTAATACATTTTTATACATTTATTACAACAAAACACAAATAAAAACAAAAAAAAAATAATGTTAACAAAAAAATATGTACAATATTTACAATGGCACAACAAATAAAAATAGTAATGTAAGCTTAAATTTCTCCCTAATAAAATTAAACAAATTGGGGAGGCCAAAAATAAATCAAAAATAATAAAGTGCACGACCAACTTTTAGCAGCAAGCCTCCCCAATCTAACAGTACGATACGTTACCTCCATAATCAACATTAGTTTTTTTTTATTTATATTGTACTTATTTGTTGTTTGGGAGGCTCGTGCATACCTTAAAGCATAGAATGTTGGGCATGCAAAGGGCCGAACCACCGCTTACCTCTGGACTGCGCGCTAATGGACTATCCAATATTGTCAACTCGGTTTCTAAACATAAAACACACGAAAGAAATTATTAAAATATATTTAACTTGTTAAGTGTTAATTATAACATTACCATGATCGCCATTTTCTATACTAGCAATTGTTGCTTCAATATCTGGCAATTCGTATGCATATAATTGTGTGGCTGTTGTTGGATTTATACGTAAATCGTCCGATATTATTGATTTTATTTGACATAATTGTAATTCAGCTAATAATAAACGATACGATTCTATATTACATAATTTCTCCAATTGTTGTTTCAATTCAATGTATTTTGATTCAGAATTTAAACGTAAACCATATTTAACAGGACATTTACCATTTAATGGTATAACTAACACTTCACATAATGTGTAACTTTCCATTGGTAAGGGCAAACTAAGCAAATTGAATGGATCAAAACGCACAGACTCATGTCCACATGTTTGACATGTCACTTTACTTTTCAATTGCCCATAAAATAAGTCAGTTATAATTGAATGATCTCTGGCTAAATGTTGTTGCCATGCTTCTTCAGCTACAATTTCATCTGGCCGACCACCGCTATCTTTTAGTTCAGTATATTGTTTTTTTGTAACCCTGTTTAAATCTTCATGTAAGGCATCCAACAGCCAAGCAAGTAATTCCTATACGGAAATCATCAATAACATTAAAAAATCATCACAAATTCTAAGTTTATGATTTTTTTTAAAATTGTTTATTTGAAACTTACTTGTGAATCGTGCTGTCCACCACCTCCCAAATGTGGTGCATGTTTCGTAACACAATAGCGTAATTTCAATGGTGCCACACTTCTTGTAGAACCGGCCCATAATTCTCTACATAATTCAGCATAACGTCGTGCCACAGCCCCTTTCGTTCCCAATGGATTTGATGTATTCAATTCAGTCAATTGACTGTCTTGTTGAAAATATAATGTTAATGGACGTGTATTTGATACAGCTTGTAAAGCTGCATTCATAAAACAGGTGTTTCCTAAATTGTGAAGTCCTGTAGCACCTGGTGGTAAACAAATTGTCGGCCTTCGTTCAACACTTAAACCCACATCCAATCCACCATTCGCCACCAAAGCGCCCAGTTCTTCTGGCCAAGTTAAATCTTTATTACGTACTTCAATTAAAATTTGATCTGCATCATTTATATTTAAATCTTGTATAGTTGCATTATCGTCATCTAATAAGCTCGGTTGATTATCTTTCGATAAATGCCATAATCTGGCATCATCTGATTTTATATTAAGACGATTACATAAAAAATCAGTCATTTGCTGTATTGTTGCTAAACGAGAAAATGTAGCCGTATTTGATAAATAACGACGTGGTGTTTGTAGATGTGTTGTTGATGCTGAATTTGAACCGGTTAAGCCAGCTGTACTTAATGCAGCGGCTCCATAACTGTTTATAGAAATAAAATAAATAAAAAAATAAAAAACTCAAGCAAACCACAAAATCGCAATATTTACCCTCCAACAACACTAGTCCATGTTGTTTGATTTGCAGTACCATTTTGTGACACTTGTTGATGTCGTAAAATGCGTAAATTTACTGGATAAAATTCCAATTCAACTTCACTCCTACCCGGAGGCTTTATTACTTGTCTTGGTAGTGGTAAAGGTCCACCATACCACAGTGATAACGCTTTCCACAATGAATCTGGTACTAGTACGAAATCACGATGCTGTACTAACGGTGTATCGCGTTTCAAACGTCCACCTTCACCAGTCAATGTTGGTACCTTATATAATGGATCTTCCACTAAATTTGAATTGTCAATAGGACCCGGTATACCTAAGAATTTCTTTGGGCATGTGCCCGAACTACTTGAAACACCAGAACTTGATGCTATACTACAACTTTATTTAAAAATAAAAAAAAATAAGATTTACGCCTGTCGCCATCTATCAGTGAACTTACCTATCACCTTTACTTAATAAATCACCCATAGATTCCATACTATTTGAATTGAATTCATTTGATATATTTGATGTTGTATAATCGGTTGTATTACTTAATAAACTTTCATCGCAAACAATTCCTTCTTCAACTTGCATACGAGATTCAGGTGTATGTCGACAGTTACAATGATCGAAATTAGTTTTTGGCGAAGTTGTATAATTCAACCACTGTTGCCACCAATCTATTGATATCAAATACCAAAACTGTCCAACATGGAAACCACGTTTTTCTTCACGTTCCAACCAACCCATCACTAATCGTAAAATTATGTATATTAATCGGAAAAATTAATTATAAATAGACAAGAATTTACCAATTTCATATTCATTATGGCGACAATGTGGTTTTAAACCCAACGAAACATGACACACTTGAAATAATAACTCTAATAACGGTGCTAATAAACTATTATTCTCAACACTCCAAACAAGAAAATCTTCTTGCGTTAAACCACCACTATCATCTAATTTCTCGTGCAACTTTTCCAATGTTTTCTTATGTAGAACCAAATCGTTTACATCTTTTTGATCATTTTGATTCATTAACATATCATCATTCAATACTTGTTGTCCATAAACGATTTTATTTTCTTTTGCAATAAATAATAATGTTTGATTCATCAAATTCACTTCATCTTTATTCAAATAACCATCACTGTCCATATCAAATATTTTAAAACAAACTGCAAATAAAACAATTAATTAAAATAGGTAATTCAAAAATCAATAAATATTTAGATACATTTCATCCGTTCGGCCATTGGACCACGACATGCTGCAGAAATGCCGCAACATAACTCTTTAAAATCCACATGTTCATCACGATTCACATCTAATGCCAAAAACAAACTAAAACAAAAACAATTCCAATTCAATTGTCTACAAAGTTTTCTAACTTAATTACCCTTGACAGGCTTTCAATGGCACTGGTGGACAAACTAATGTTTTCAAACAATTAAAATCTAAATGACCTGTTATAGATGAACTTTGCAATGACCAAAAACATTTCTCTAATCCACATATATCCTGTTCTTCTAAATGTGTAACGCCAGCTAAAGTTTGATAAAAAGTTGGGGTTTCCACTTCACTACTTAAAGATACACGCGAATTGGACAAAAGCCTACAAAAATAGATTTACAAAACAATAATAACCTTGAATGATTCATTTTTTACCATTTTGTAAGTATTGTAGCATCTTTGTTATAAATAATCCAGGCACGAAAATCATCAAAATTGCAACGATCTTGTCCAACACCAAATAATGAAATAATTGTTCGATCCCAGAATAAATTTGGTTTATTTATATTACTACCACTGCCTCCTGTGTCCGGCGGTGGCAGTGTACCTTCAATTTGTAACGCACTTTGGAACTCATTGCGTGTTATATGTGTTCCAGAATCGTTGCAATATAAAGTCCATAAAAATCTATAAAAATTAATTCGTTTAAAAATGTTTGCAGCGTGTAGGATGGAAAATTACTTGATTTTCTCTTCTTCGGAACCTTTTGTTAATAGCACAAGACCACAAATTAGATCTCTTAATGCAATACCACGTACACCACCTCCACAAGCCACATATAAACGTTCAGCAACGGCCAATGGTACCCCATCACCCAAAACGTTTTGTATAAAATTGGTGCGACTCAATAATTGGCCACCATTTGTTAAACGTTTAAATGTTTCGCAAATTCGTTTTAATTCAGCATCCGAAACTACAAAAAAACAAAACAAAATCAAAAAGTTCTAGATTAATTTAATCATTAATGTAATTTCATATCTATACTCTATTCAAATAGGGAAGAAAAATCGTCCATCTTGAATTATGACGTTATTCAAAATCATCCAATAATTGTGTACACTTGCCACAATGCTCCACCTTCTAAGCTTACTTTCGAACAATAAAATTTAAAAAATTAAATCACGTGGAAGCTGACTAATCATAATCTTTTTCTTCCCTAAATGAATAGACCTTAATAAATTAATTTTATCTATAATTAAAATGGAACCAACAATTAACTACCTACTCCTATAAAAAGTTATCAAATCAGAACTTATTTATATATTTAATACAAAATGCGATATGTGCTAATTGATTAATTTTCCACGGCAATTTATAAAATGGACAAGTAAATAATAAAAAAAATTACATAAAAAGTATCCCTGCGTTATCTAATTACATTAATAAAATTTAAACATTACAAATAGTATTTAGAAAAAAAAACAATAATTAATCTTGTTATCATTTTAATACAAATTACTCATTGAAGGAATATTATTAATAAATTCCTAGTTACTTACGACATAAAATAGGTAACAAATGAATAAAATTTCCTATTAAACTTTATTATTTTATTTTTTTAACATTTTATTGCAATTGTAAATGCTGTAATTTGCATATTTACGTTTTTTCTTTTTACATTATTATTAAATATACATATCACATGATAGAATAATTTATAAAGTGAGAGAGAAAAAAAATGGCAAAAACAGGTTAAATAATAAAAACAATTGAAAATAAAATAATTGGCTACTTACTTCGTTTTACAGCATCTTCATATATAATACAACTACGTTTTGAATCTTTTGCACCCATTCTTGATTACAAATCTATCGAACAATTCATTTTATTTGTCATAAAAAATAACATTTTTTGTTATTATTATGCACAACATGACATTTCACATTACAACAACAATACTACTGAAATATTTTTCTCGTATAACTATTACTTGAAGTTGCAGCTGTACACAATTTTATTATAAATTGTTCTATATACAAAAGAAAATTGATTTTTACGGAAATAATTTTATATCAACTATATTTACACTATTTTAAATATAATAAACACTTTAAAGCCTGATAAAATTCGATAAAAATTAGAGTTGAATCTCTCTAGGAACTTGTAGGTGTGCAAGTTGGCAATACGTGTTGAATACGTTTCTACGTAATCAATTACAGAAATCTCTATACACATTTTTTGATTGTCAAAGCTGAGAGGCGTTTTAATTTTCTTTCAACAAAAGTAATTAAATCCGTAAAAATTAAGAGTAAAAGGTAGAGTAGCATTTTACAAAATAAATATATAACTGTTTAATAATACACTAAGACTTTTATATCATGCAAAGTTTGGTATTTATTGAAAAAATCAATTATTGATTATAGGGCATCCAAAATGACCGACTCAAAATATTTTACAACAACAAAAAAAGGAGAAATATTCGAGTTAAAGTCTGAGCTTAACAATGATAAAAAGGAAAAGAAGAAAGAAGCAGTGAAGAAAGTAATTTTTGTAATTGTTTTGTTAATTTCTTAAATAAAAATTAAACATTTGCAGGTTATTGCTTCGATGACTGTCGGAAAAGATGTTTCAGCACTATTTCCCGATGTTGTAAACTGTATGCAAACGGACAATTTAGAGCTGAAGAAATTAGTTTACCTATATCTAATGAACTACGCTAAATCTCAGCCGGATATGGCAATAATGGCCGTAAATACATTCGTTAAGGTGAGTAAAGACCAATCTTTTTTATTAGAATAAAAAGAGGTTTGCAAATGCTTTCTCTCTTTGTTCTTTTATTATTGAAATTTTTAAAATTACCGCAAGGATTTACCTACATCACAACTACTTAAGGTAAACATAATAGTCCAATCTTAGACACAATGTACTTAGTAGGCTTTATTTAACAACAACTTGAACATATTTAAAATCGGCTTTAATTCCATTTTCTTTCTGTTTTTGTTTTTCTTAATCGCTTATTAAGGATTGTGAAGATCCAAATCCACTTATAAGGGCATTGGCGGTGCGCACAATGGGCTGTATTCGTGTCGACAAGATTACAGAGTATTTGTGCGAACCATTGCGAAAGTGTTTAAAGGATGAAGATCCGTATGTAAGGAAAACGGCTGCTGTTTGCGTTGCAAAATTGTACGACATTTCATCAGGTACAAATTTTAATAATGTACGTTGTTTCTTTATTATTATTTTGTTGAAATTGAAGGTTTGGTTGAGGATCAGGGTTTTTTGGAGCAATTAAAAGAACTTCTAAGCGACTCGAATCCAATGGTGGTGGCGAATGCAGTTGCGGCTTTATCTGAAATCAACGAAAGCAGTCCAACTGGTCAACCGCTAGTTGGTACGATATTAGTACGATTTACTTGAATAAAATTAAAATTGTTTGTTATTAGAATTAACTACGAGCACAATAAACAAACTTTTAACTGCCTTGAATGAATGCACCGAATGGGGACAAGTATTTATTTTGGATTCATTATCGAATTACACACCAAAAGATGAACGTGAAGCGCAAAGTATTTGCGAACGTATAACACCACGTTTGGCACACGCAAATGCTGCTGTTGTATTATCAGCTGTTAAAGTTTTAATTAAAATGATGGAAATATTAGCGGGCGATGTGGAATTTTGTAACACTTTAAGCAAGAAATTGGCACCACCTTTAGTCACTTTACTCAGTTCTGAACCCGAAGTACAATATGTGGCACTGAGAAACATAAATTTAATCGTTCAAAAGAAACCTGATATTTTGAAGCATGAAATGAAGGTGCAATTTTATTTTTTATTCTACTTCTGAGTTTGATTTTTAATTTATCCAGGTATTTTTTGTCAAATATAACGATCCAATCTATGTGAAATTAGAAAAATTGGACATAATGATCCGTTTAGCATCTCAAGCGAATATAGCACAAGTTTTAAGTGAATTGAAAGAATATGCAACAGAAGTTGATGTGGATTTTGTCAGAAAAGCGGTGCGAGCTATTGGTAGATGTGCCATTAAAGTGGAACCATCAGCAGAACGTTGTGTTTCCACCTTATTGGATTTGATTGAGACGAAAGTTAATTACGTTGTGCAAGAAGCTATTGTCGTCATCAAGGATATATTCAGGTAATTTTTTTTATTAAGTTTGAATTATTTTTAACTTGTTTATTGGAATTCCTAGTAAACAAAATTTAAAAGCATATGGAAACAATTTTTCTAAAATACATAAATATTTATTTAAAATATTAGATAAAATACTAATCAATATAATAGATAATTATAAACTAACCGCCTAATTTAATAATAATTCTTTGGAATTAAAAATATTTAAAGTGTAGCAGCTGATTTTAGAATATTTTCGACTTTTTTCAAAGCCTCGGCATCCTCATTAAGGGCAAAATTTAAATTTAACATCAAACCATTTTCATTTAGAATAAAATGAACTCCATTATTTTTACAATATTGATGAATTTTTTTCTCATGTTCGCGTTTGTTATTTTCGTTAACATTTTTAACAGTGAACATTTTAAATGGACATTGAGGATCGCTTATAACATCGAAATCGCATTCATTTTCAAGGAATTTGTGCATTTTAACAGCAAATTCAACAAGTTTACGTGGTTTATCGTTTAATAATTCAATTGATTTTATTGCTGCTTTCACTAAATAAGTTGGTAATGATGCGGAAAATATGTAACCAGAACCGGAAAGACGTTGATGTTCAATAGTTAATTGTGCACCAGCACAAAAACCGCCAATTGAACCCAAAGCTGCTTCTAATGTACCAAAAATCATATCGAAACGTTCTGGATCAACATCGAAATATTCCGTTAATCCTCGACCATTTTCTCCAAGTACACCCAAAGAATAAGTTTCTTCTAAGAATATACGCATTTTGTGCTGTTCAGCAACTTTCAAAAATTCCACCAAAGGACATATTTTACCAGTTTTCCATGAAACCCCTTCGATAACAAGGAATTTACGGGCACTTCTATTGGTTTTTTTCTCTTTTTCAACTAGTTTTTCTACTTGTAATTGAAAATCTTCTGCATCGTTATGTTTAAAATAAATCACTTTACTTTTGGCAGCTAATAATCCTTGTTGAATTGGAAAATTTGCATGTTCGTCAACGAAAATGACATCATTTTTCTTGCAATAAGCAGCTATAGAACTAGAAATTGCTACAAAACCGTAAGAATACACAATTGACTCTTCTAAACCCAGAAATTTCGCGATACATTGTTCTAATTCCAAATGAACATCCGTTGTGCCTATAGGAATAATAATAATAAATTTTAATATTTGACTTAAGTTGAATATTCGTTTACCATAAAATGCTCGCGGCCCGCACGTTCCAACCCCATATTCTCTTATAATATCCTCTGAGACTTTTTTAATCACTTCATTATTTAATACATTTAAATAGTTTGCTTTTGCCAAATCGATATTATCCTCATCGTTATCTACCATTGATTTTTCAATGTTTTCTTTTATTATTTTTGGATCATAATCAATTAATGGTTCAGGATTATATTGTTCTAAACGTTGTTGAAGTAATTTTTCGTCTAACATTTTTGACCTAGAAAATGAGGTGATTTATCGATAATACCACCAATAACGAAGCCACTCCCTAATTAAAATTACTAATAACAAACTAATATCTAAATTTTGATATAGCATTATGGTAAAAAAATGTTAAAAATGTTTACTTATCAAATATTTACCTTCAATTTTATGTGAAATTTGAAAAACACAATTTTTTGGGGCACCACGATTGTAAGGTTAAGTTCAGTTGTTCAGAGACTGACAAATATTATAATAAGGTGGAGCCACATAACTTTTTTTATTGAAAATATTCAAAATATAAATATTTACATGTAGGTTTATACAAATATTTTAAAATAAACTCCATGTGGTTTACGTAAAAATTACCAATCGTTATCTTACATATTTATATTTAAAAAAAATTAGTTTAAAATTTCACTAATTACTGGTTGCCTATAGTATTATAATTTAAAAATTTTTTTTTCAGAAAATATCCAAACAAATACGAAAGTATAATTAGTACATTATGTGAAAATTTATACAGTTTAGATGAGCCAGAGGCTCGTGCCAGTATGGTATGGATAATTGGGGAATATGCAGAACGTATTGATAATGCTGATGAACTGTTGGATAGTTTCTTAGAAGGTCTGTTCCTTCTATTTGTATAGTTTTACATTTACTAACTTAATAACGTTCCTACATAGGGTTCGCTGATGAAAATGCTCAAGTTCAACTTCAATTATTAACAGCTGTTGTAAAACTTTTCCTAAAACGTCCACAATACAGTCAAAGTTTAGTACAAAACGTACTAAGTTTATCCACACAAGATTCAGATAATCCGGATTTAAGAGATCGCGGCTTCATTTATTGGAGACTCTTGAGTACAGATCCAGGGGCAGCCAAAGAAGTTGTGCTAGCTGATAAACCGTTAATCAGTGAAGAAACTGACTTATTAGAGCCAACACTGTTAGATGAATTAATTTGTCATATATCTTCATTAGCTAGTGTTTACCATAAACCACCAACAGCATTCGTTGAAGGCCGTAGTGCTGGTATACGAAAAACTCTACCAGCCCGTCAAGGTTCTGTGGAAGAATCTACCAGCCAACAACCTGAA
Source organism: Oryzaephilus surinamensis (assembly GCA_004796505.1). Classification (NCBI taxonomy): domain Eukaryota; kingdom Metazoa; phylum Arthropoda; class Insecta; order Coleoptera; family Silvanidae; genus Oryzaephilus; species Oryzaephilus surinamensis. The sequence continues at coordinate 37,272 of SSSI01010525.1, forward strand.
GCCACTGTTATTCCAAATCAGGACAGTTTAATTGGTGATTTATTGTCAATGGATATTGGATCAAGTGTGCCAGCTACGCCACAACCAGCTGCGCCTCCAACAAGCAATGTAGACTTGTTGGGAGGCGGTTTGGATGTACTCGTAAGGCTAATTAGTCATAATAAGTGATAATTTTTAGAAATATAAGTAATTTTTTATAGTTGGGCGGGCCTGATTTGACTACTGGTGTTGCTCCATCCACAACCGGTCTTTTAGGTGACATTTTCTCTTTAACAACTGTTGCCACAATGTATACGCCACCGAAAACTTGTTGGTTACCAGCTGAAAAGGCAAAAGGTTTGGAAATTTTCGGCACTTTTTCTAGGCGTTCAGGTCAAATGTTTATGGATATGACTTTAACGAACAAAGCTATGCAAGTACGTTAAATTTTCGTAGTTTTGCTTCAAATTTTTATTGATTTATTAATTCAGGCAATGTCTGGATTCGCTATACAATTCAATAAGAATAGTTTTGGTATCACTCCAGCCGTACCAATGAATGTAACATCTTTACAACCGGGACAAAGTTTGGAATACAGTTTATCATTAAATACAACTGGTCCAGTACAACGAATGGAACCATTGACTACTTTACAAGTGGCCATAAAGAATAATGTGGATGTGTTTTACTTTGCTTGTCAAATTCCGATACAAATTTTGTTTACTGAAGATGGTACTTTGGATAAACGTGTATTTTTAACGACTTGGCGTGATATTCCATCAGCAAATGAAGTTCAATACACATTAAATGATATTAAAGGCAATACAGATACAATTTCATCTAAGATGACTAATAGTAATGTATTTACAATTGCAAAACGTAATGTTGAAGGTCAAGATATGCTATATCAATCGTTGAAATTGACAAATAATATTTGGGTATTATTAGAATTGAAATTGCAGCCAGGTGTTAATCATGCAACGTTAAGTTTGAAATCTAGATCAGTTGAAGTAGCACCATATGTTTTCCAAGCTTATGATACAATAGTGCAGAATGCAAACTAAATATTGATTTTATCATTTTATCGATTATATTTTAAGTATTTTTTATTATTACTAATAGTTGTAAACAAAAACGTATTTAACTGTCATTCCATTTATGTATGAAGTTGGAAGAGTTAATAAAAATTGTATTCATGTTTAGTTAAATAATAAAATTATTATAGAAGTTATGTTTATGTTTTATTTAAGATTAATCAATTAATGTATAAGTTGTAAGTTATTGTGCAATATTGGCATTTTTTGAATTGATAGTTGCCTAAAGGCTTTTTTATTTTTGTTTACAAACAAATGTAACGCTTCTTTTCAAAATAAAAGTCTACAAACCTTTTTACGTGCTTTTATGCTTTTATATATCTTTAAACAATAAAAGTCACAGAGTTTTCCAACTTAATTTTATTAGAAAACAAAACCTTTTTTACAATACATAAAGAAAATAATTACTTTAATGCTGTTTGCGCCTGAAACTGCATCCTTCTGTTAATCTCGCTTTTCCACCAGTGGATGTGCACAAAATTGTGGAACAACCCTTGCATGGAACAGCAGATTGGGCATGCGAGAAAATTGTAGAAATAGCATAACAGCCCGGACATTTAACATCCATAAAATAACTATTTGGGTGTTGAACTAAACGTTTTAATTTGTGTGATTTGCGTTGCTTTTCAGCGGAAGGATGAAGTAAATCAACTGCTAAAGGCATCTGAAATAACAAAAACAATAATATTGTTAGTGCGGTGAAACTTTTGTAATTTATATATAGTTTTAATTGTAAGGATTGAATTTTATTTGGTTTTTACCTTGTAAATGTCCTATTTGCACGGGAAATTCACAAAATATTCTTTGATGCACGTGGTGCTTTCGGCTATCAACCAAGTAAAGAAAGATGTCAATCGGCGTACAGGGCTGGCAACCTTAAAAAATACATTTGCGCCTTATTTCACAACTTATGTACAAATTTATTTTTCAATTTTAATGTTTTTATGTTAGAATATATAGTTTATATTACTATGAATTTATAATTAAGAAAATTTGTTAAGAAATAACTGATTTTCTTATTATAAAAGTTAATATTTAGAATAGTTTCACAAAATAGTCTAGTAATTTCGTTTTTTCGAGGTTGTCCCTTTTTTTGACAAATAAATTTTAATCTTTTGACATACTTTTGACATTACTGTTGCATACGCTACAGATTGTTATTCAATTTTACATATTTATTAAAGTTAGGATATAAATTGTGGCTTAATAAATATGAAATAATAATATCTTAATTATTAATAGAGTTTTTAAATTTCTTACAAATTTATACGTTTGTTTATTTAAAACAAGTTTGTCAGTAAACAGCAGACATGTCCGATTCTGAAGCTAGTAATTATTCAGAAAATGATGCCGCATCTGAAGTAGGCTCCGTTCGATCCAGAAGTTCCAGAGGAAGCGTTCGAAGTCGCTCTCCTTCCAGAAGCCGGTCCAGATCTGCTTCCAGATCACGGTCCGGAAGTAGATCAGCTCGATCGGGGTACTAATTCTCAATAAAATACCGATCGCAAGTTATTTTTATTTAAAATTCTAGTTCTGAAGCGCGTGAAGGCTCTGAGCCAGAAGTTGTGGATGAAGAAGAACCAGATGGTGAGAGTATTCGATCCGATGATTACGACAGCGAAGAAGATGACGAAGACAGTGATGGTGGACGTTCAAAGAAACGCAAGAAGAAGGACCGTTACGGTGGCTTTATTATTGATGAGGCCGAAGTAGACGACGAAGTTGAGGATGAGGATGAATGGGAAGATGGAGCACAGGAAATTGGTATCGTTCCAAATGAAGTGGATGAATTTGGTCCAACTGCTCGAGATATTGAAGGGCGTCGCAGAGGAACAAACTTATGGGAGTAAGAAATAAATTCAATAATATGGAATTGGTCGTTATTTACATTATTTTTTTCAGTGCACAAAAAGAACATGAGATTGAGGAGTATTTACGTAAGAAGTATGCCGATGATAGTGCTGCAATTCGTCATTTTGGAGATGGTGGTGAAGAAATGTCTGATGAAATCACACAACAAACTTTATTACCAGGAGTTAAGTACGGTTTTTAAACAAATTTATACAAACAACTTTATAGTAATTTTCTGTCATAATTTTAGAGATCCCAACTTGTGGATGGTCAAATGTCGTATTGGTGAAGAAAAATCTACTTGTTTATTGTTAATGCGTAAATTTATTGCGTATCAAAACGTAAATGAACCACTTCAAATTAAATCTGTTGTTGCACCGGAAGGTGTTAAAGGATACATTTATATTGAAGCTTATAAACAACCACATGTGAAGGCAGCAATTGAAAATATTGGTACGTTAAGAATAGGCGTGTGGAAACAACAAATGGTACCAATTAAAGAAATGACGGACGTTTTGAGGGTTGTTAAAGAACAAACTGGATTGAAATCTAAACAATGGGTGCGTCTAAAACGTGGTATCTATAAAGATGACATCGCTCAGGTGGACTATTTCGATATGGCACAAAATCAGGTGCATTTGAAATTGTTACCAAGAATTGATTACACAAGATTAAGAGGTGCTTTACGAACAACTCAATCAGTAAGTAATTTATATAGATTGTAATAAGAAACTAATTTATGAATTTTGTTCATTTTCAAAGGAGTCGGAAGCAGAGAAACGTAAAAAGAAACGTCGGCCACCAAGTAAACCATTCGACCCAGAAGCAATACGAGCCATCGGTGGTGAAGTCACTTCAGATGGAGATTTTCTAATATTTGAAGGGAACCGTTACTCACGTAAAGGTTTTCTCTACAAAAATTTCACGCTTAGCGCTGTAATAATCGATGGTGTGAAACCGACCTTGGCTGAATTGGAACGATTTGAAGAACAACCTGAAGGAATCGACTTGGAACTCCCTACTAAAAAAGAAGATAAAGCGATTACGCATTCGTTTAGTGCTGGTGACAATGTGGAAGTATGTGAGGGTGAATTAATTAACTTACAAGGAAAAATATTGAGTATTGATGGATCGACAATAACTGTAATGCCGAAACATGAAGACCTAAAAGATCCATTAGTGTTTCCAGCATCAGAATTAAAAAAATACTTTAAAATGGGCGATCACGTTAAAGTATTGGCCGGTCGATATGAAGGCGATACTGGTTTAGTTGTACGCGTTGAAAATAATCGTGTGGTTATAATATCTGATTTAACGTTGCACGAATTGGAAATTTTACCAAAAGATTTACAAATTTGTACTGATGTTGCCAGCGGTGTAGATTCACTGGGTAAATTTGAATGGGGCGATTTGGTAAATTTAGATGCTGAAACAGTTGGTGTTATTGTACGATTGGAAAAAGAGAATTTCCACGTTTTAAATATGCACAGTAAAGTGGTTGAATGTCGTCCAGGTTCATTACAAAAACGTCGAATAAATCGTTATACAGCAGCTTTAGATTCATTTCGTAATAATTTACATCGTAAAGATATGGTGAAAGTAATTGATGGACCGCATTCTGGTTTTTCTGGTGAAATACGTCACTTGTATAGAAATTTTGCGTTTTTATACTCGAAAGAATTTTTACAAAATGGTGGTATATTTGTATGTAAAACGAAACATTTACATTTAGCTGGTGGTAATAAAAATGTACCAAATTCTGATATATCGACTGGGATTGAATATATGTCTCCAAGACGTAGTTCACCAATGCATCCATCGAGTGGCGGTGGCGGTGGCGGTTTTGGAGGTTCATTCATTTTTACATTTTTTAGTAACAACTTCGTTTTCTTAACACATATTTTTCTGTGTTTTTTAGGCGGAGTATTTGGTGGCCGCGGTGGAGGAGGCGGCGGCGGTGGTGGTGGACGTGGTCGTGTGACACGTGATCGTGACTTAATCGGCACCACAATAAAAATAACTCGCGGCCCATACAAAGGTAATATCGGTATTGTAAAGGATGCCACATCAAATACAGCCCGTATCGAACTGCATACATCCTGTCAAACGATTTCCGTTGACAAGAAACATATCTCTGACGTTGGTACACCTAGTCGGGATGGCAGCATCAGCAGTTATGGGCGTACACCAGCCTATTCGGGCAGTCAAACGCCGTTGTATCGTGACACTGGCAATAAAACGCCAATGTGCGATTCGGGTTCACGTACACCATTGCATTATGGCTCAATGACACCGTTACACGATGGATCACGTACACCGAATGCAAGTTCTGAATGGGATCCAGCTATACCCAATACATATCCATCGCCTGGTTACAATCCAAGTACGCCTGGTTATCAAATGAACGGTCCATTTACGCCACAAACACCTGGAACAATGTACGATACGACTTACAGTCCATATCAAGCGAGTCCAGGTGGTTATCAGAGTGCTATTTCGACACCAAGTCCTGCAACTGGTTATGGACAATCGCCAGCTAGTAATAATCCGTATAATACACCCAGTTCTGGTTATAGTCCGAATATGCCATATAATCCACAAACGCCTGGTGCTGGTTTGGATGTTTTACCAATGACGGATTGGCATACAGAAGATATTGAAGTAAAAAAATTATTCTGTCGAATTTTTTTTTTGATTTATTTATTTATTGTGCCGTTATTTTTCGTAGGTTCGCATACGGGATAGTCACGATGATGCTGGTTTGGTGAATCAAATTGGTGTTATAAGAAGTATTTCTGGTGCGATGTGTTCAGTTTTTCTACCGGAAGAAGATCGTGTGGTTAATATAATGGCTGATCATTTGGATCCAGTTAGACCACAGCGTGGAGACATGTTTAAAGTACTGTTTTTTTTTTGGAAAAAATTTAGTATTTGCTGAATTAATTTTAATTTTCCATGTAGGTCATTATTGGTGAAGAACGTGAATCAATTGGTGAATTGTTATCGATTGATGTTCATGAAGGGGTGGTTAAAATACGTAACGAAATTACTATGTTGCCTTTGCAAAATTTGTGTAAAATGCGACAACCGGATAAATCTGATCATTAAATCAGTTTTAATGGCGTAGTTTTTACTGTAAGTGTTCTAATTGACTTTTAAATATTAATTTGAAAACATTATTTTGAATTAGCTTATACCAACTGTAATATAAAAGTATAATAAAAATTAAATAATGTATGTTATTGTTTCTGTTGGATTGCGAGAAAAACACAATTTTTTTTTTAAAACAATATCTAATTTTAATTTTTTCAAATTTTTATATCAATTCATCGACTTTATTAATAAACATATACAATATAGTTTACGTTTGTTGTTTAATAAATAAAAAAATTAACAATTATTTCATGATATTTTCAAGAAAGCAAATAAATTAACTTTTTTTAATACAATAAGTTAATAACCTACATTTATTATTTTTATTTATTAATTTTTATAGGTATAATTACTAAAACTAATTCATTTGTTTAGTTGTTTTATTTTTTTTTTGGGAAACGTGGTAAATTTTTCTAATTTTAGATTAAATGAAAAATTTACCGTTTTTAATAAGGTACTTTCGTAAATTATTTTTTTTTCACCTGAACAATTTTTTTTCACAAATCTAAAAAATTTTAATATTAAAAAATTACACAATAAGACTAGTGTACACATTTGTTTTCTTTTTAATTTAAATAAAATTTACATTAAAAACAAACAATAAATGCATTCAATTTTGTTGTGTTTTTAACCAGTACAAATAGCATAAAATGCGAATTAATAAATAACTATTACGTTGTTGATTCTTTTTAGGATTCAACTTTTTATGCAAATTGTACACAAAACTATCTAGTTATTCAGTTATAGAAAATGCCTGAATGAACACGTTTTATATAATTTTTTTTCAAAACTGAAAAACAAACACGAAACATTTAAATTGGAATTTCATTGGTTTTATAATTATTAAATCTAGAAAATAAAGCATTCAACAATAGTACATTTTTTTTTCACAAAATAATAAAATGGCGATGCTTTCTTCTTCATAATTTTATTAACACTAGATATATCTTATGAAAAGAAGTCGAAAATATAAATTGTGTTAACTAATAAATTTGTGCGTTTGGGAAGCTACGAAACAAAGTCAAATAAAAGGAAGCACAAAAATTAAAACACAATTTTCGTTTATAAGAAAAAGAAAGCACAACCGTATGTAAAGATATATATATATATATAATTAATAAATAATAATATAAATTAATTCTTGCATTCATGTTTTCTTCTAAATTATTAAATACGTTATTATTATTTTTTATACAAATGGCAGCATTCGTGCTAAATGTATGAGAAGCCTTAGTGCATTTATCCATAATTGTCTTAATGGGGCATAACGTAATGTTAAAAAGTGCCACATACACATTACAGAAAACACTTGCATAATTCTATAAAACCAATACAAACGGGATATCTGTTTACGGGCTTTTGGTATCGAGGCTGAATCTTCTTTAAAGATAAACCTTCGGAAAAATACAACAATTAATTAGTATAATATAGAGAATATACTAGATTAATTAAGTCAATTATAATACCATTATATAATATTAGAAATATATAAACTAATACTACATATTAATTAAAATAATTAATTAATAATTTTATTATACTTACTTTCTTATTCCTAATACATAATTTTCTATATAATTTTCCCAATCAATTTTCGCTACATCAAAGCAAAATTCTTTACGATCGAATTCATTTAATGTTGAAACTAAATTTTGTACGTTTTCATCATTAAAGTTCCATTCTTGTGTCGTGAAATATTCTAAACAAGTTGCTGCTTTCACTAATTTATCTTGAATACGAAGCATTCTATAAAATAAACAATTTTAAGATTTGTTTTTCTAACACACAAGATTAAAATCATTACATTGGTTTGCCGCCAGCTATCCAAACAAATGAGTCAATCACGTACGCTGGTAACCAGTGCAATAAATAACGATTCACGGTGTTTAACAATTTACTCGATGTTACAGTACCATCAGGATACCATGTTACTTCGTTAAACGGATGTTTTCTCATATATTTAAAACATAAACCGATAAATGCACGCCATGTTATCGGTTTTCTTTGGCCTAACAAAAAAAAAACGACAAAACATTCAAAATTCAACTCTTCAAACGCAGATTATGTTGAAATTTACCTGTACAACAATTATAAATTTGTAATTCCTTATTTTTCGTTGTACTTATACGCCACGCTGACGTTAACATTAGATTTATCACCATATCGACTGGCACCAGATCCGCTTTTTTGTCCGGATCGCATAACATCGAACGAAATAGTCCTTTTCCAGCTGCCGCAATTATTCCTAACAACAGAAAACCAATATAAATGGTGAGGATTAATAGAAAAAATATTTATTTTACCTGTTGGTCCATTCCAATTGTCTACCCATCCTTCCAACGGTCCATTAATACTACTTAAAACTATACTTGGCCTAATAATAACTAACGGTAAATCGTTACAATTATTTTTCAACCAACATTCAGCTAATGATTTCGTAAATGTATATGTATTTGGACGTTTACCAACTAATTTTTTTGTTAATGTATCAATTAAATCTTCATCCAATGTATTTACAAGGGTTATAACTTGTTCTGGATTTATTTCAGCTGGATATACAAGTTCTTTAACATCTGTACGATCACAGTTACAATATGCTGTTGAAACATGTACTAATGCTTCTAAATTTGTCATCCGTTTACATAATTCTACTAAACGTTGTGTACCAAGTACATTAATTGTAATTGATAATTTTAATTTTTCATCAAATTTAACTGTGGCAGCACTATGGAACACAATATTTACTGTGCGTGCTAATAATGCACGATCTGTACCGCTTATAGCTAATTCTGGTTGGGTGATGTCGCCCTCAATTGGTAGCACTTTATTTAAATCATTCGGACGTTCTTTACGCAACGGGTCGAACAACTGCAAAACAAATTTTATTGTTAATAATATATGTATGTCGGCATTAATTTTATTCTTTGTTTTTACCGGCGATGAAAGCAATTGTTGTAGTCGTTCTTGCGCCTCTTGTCCCTTCTTCGGTCGTATTAACAAATAAATTCGCGCCACCCCTGGACATGAGCGTAATAATTTCTCCAATAAAACTTTGCCCATAAAACCAGTACCTCCAGTTATGAAAACTGTTTTATCATTATAAAATGCACTAACATTTGATTGTTGAGGCAATAAGATGGATGGTTGTTGTTGCGGTTGAATTGATGACGACATATTTATTAACAATTCTTCAGATTCTGATACCATAAGTGTGTTTTTTTTTGTGTGTGTAATTTACTTTATTCTAATTTTGTTCTGTATTTTCTTTTTGTGAAAATTTTTATATATTCACATGAAAAAATAAACTAAATTTCTTCTATATTTTATACTTTTTTTAGTGCTTTCTTTTAAATGGAAGTTTTTGGAAGAATTTCAATTTTCTTGTGTTAATATAAATTCATATTATCTACAACAAAAAAAAAAATTGTACAGTCAAAATTTGATTAAACGTGGCTTACTAGTTTTAAATTTAAATATTTGCCATTTTATATTGTTGGTCACATAATTTGAAAATTAATTAAATTTAAATTTTAAACAATTAGAAATTTTTCATACATGGAAAATTCGTATATCTGAAACCACTGAATATGAATGAAGAAGGAATTTGTATCAATTTAAATTAAATTAAACATCCTGTATAATAAATATACATAGAATAAATGACTTACAATAAAAATATGTCCGTTCTTAACAAACAAAAGCAATTCTTATTTATACAAAGTAGATTCTTTAACACTTTCCATATCGGCATATTAACGGAAACTGAACCACTAACACCACGCACTGACTTCTGAATGAGTACTTTTTTTATTAAGTTGTGCTTTAGGTGGAGAGGAAGAGGTTAGTGGGATAGAAAAGTAGGCCAAAAATGATGTGTTGAAGAAGAACAACAACCGTTAGTATATAACTGAAAGTTTTGCTTCTTAGCTGTACTGTTATTATATGTATATAAAATGAATTTCACCCAGAAATATCTAGAAAGAGGAAATATAAGACACTGACCTACGATTATGGAGATGTTTTCATTTTAGAAATCGACAAGGATGTCACTTTTATAGCGCAAATAAACCCATATATATCAATTATTCATATATTAAATATTATTCAAATCAAAATTCAAATTAAAGTATTATTCATTGCGTTTTCATAAAGGTGACCATTCTTCGTGAAACAAATTAACTTTTATTATTGAATAGAAATAAATAACGAAAGATGACCCATCTTCAGTAATGATATAATAAAGTAAACTTGTTTTTTTAATCTGTAGTTAATGTTTTTAATTTAATATTTAATAAAGACTGGACTGTGCTGGTTTTATTTATATAGAAGGAAAAAAACTTATTAACAATTAAATCTATTAATATAATTTCATACTTTCAAATAGAATGTAACAATGTACCGTTAATAATTAAAAAACGGAAATTAAATAAAAAATTGTACACATTTAATTGTGTTTTACGAAATATTGTGGTAAAATATAAAAAAAATAGTTTTGCTGGTTGCCTAAAATACAATTTTTCAAAATCAAGTTAGCCTTTCCGCTAATCACCTTATCGATAATTCAAAATATTAACAAGTAAAGTAATTTAAAGATAATACATACTTTAAAGCTTAGTCACAAATTTTATGCTATCTTGTAAAATCTTTAAAACATTTGTAATTGATTCTCGAAAAAAACTATCACATTTAAATAGTTATCCAAATATTAAACCAAAGATAAGAGTTTGTACTTAGATAACTGCTAGTGACATAATGATAAAGCAAATAAAAAATTTTTCTTACTAATTAAAAATGAGTCCAAAGTAAGAATTTCGCAAAATTATCGACAAAATAACATTTCTTATCATTTACTAAAAAAACCGTTCATCACTAGAACTAGTACTATTAATAAAGATTATCTATTAACAATAATAGATTTAAGCCTACCCATTTAATCACCTCTGCATACATTCAATTATTACAGAGTAAATTAGTATTACGACAGTAATAAAAATAAATATTCTCTATATTCTCAATTTAAAAACAAATGAATAATCGTCACCACCTCAGGCAATTATTTATATATTATTTAATGAATATGTTTGCTTCTATTCCCATTAAAAAGCTAATAATTAGTCCACAGGGAAAAACTATTATGTATTACGAAATTTTGTAGGTTAGAGTGTGGCTGATAAAAACCAAGTAGGAGAGTCACAAGCCGCCTAAAAATACAAATAATGTTGAACGAAAATTAATCCAAAAGCAAGAAATTCAAGTTGAAATCCCCACTTTAAATAAAATCGACTTAATTAGCCTTGCAAAATATATAAATACGAGTATAAAATAAGCTTTCTTACCTAATAATATCAGCAGTGGTAACATGGAATAGGACCGGCTTATAGTTTAGATTTGTTAAAGCACACATGAATTAAAAATTTTGTGTATCCGAAAAAATTTTTTTATTACAACTGTAACACTATAAAACCAGTAAATTCTTGTATTAAAACTAAATCTATACACTATTATTTAGAAATTCCATTTAAAAATTTAATGCAAAAAAATAGTTCTATGTAATTTTATTGTAGTATTTATGGAAAAAATCAATATAGAATATCATGACATGTAAGTTAGCTTTAAATTTTTGGGCGAGTACCAGTTTTATTCACACATTTATAGGGCAGCTGCCTACTAGCGCCGCCTAGTTATCTATCTACTAGTTTCAAATAAATGAACTTGAATAGTTATCTGCATAGATAATGCAATTTAAAAACATATTCGTTTTAGTACAGGTAAAGTGGTAATGTTTTTGTTTTTAGCAATAAAAAAACCACAATTATTCATTAAAATATTTTATTGATTTTCATATACTAAAATAACAGTTATAACCTAATCTACATTATTTAAAAACCACATTAACTTAACAGTAAAAAACGTTTTAAAAAATAAATAACAACTATTTTAAAAATAACGTACTGGAATGAAGTGTCCTATCATAAAAAGGGCTACAATTTAAAATAAAATAGTAAAAGACATCAGTCACAAACATAAACTTCAAAGTATGCAAAATTTTAAAACCCACAAATTGAATAAAAACTGTTTCTATCGATCTATTTAACTACCTGTAACTATTATATTGTTGTAACAAAGCTCTCGCCTCCACATCAGTTTTGTCATCCTAAAAATGTATTTAATAAAATATCATTAACAGAAATTTAAATAAAATTCTTACTACTCCATTATCTGGCGAACAAGCAGTTGTTTTCAACAGCCATTCGACGGCTTCTTTGTAATCCCCTGTTGCAAGTTTACATTTTGCAAGCATTAGTTTATTCTCTTTAAAATTATCATTCAGTCGTTCGGCTTCTTCAAAATGCCTTAAAGCATCCGCATATGTTGCTTGTGGTGGCTCTGAAAATAAAGCGGCGGCAACTTTTCTCTCGTACCTAGAAAACCATTTTAAAGTATTGACAATTTAAATTCCTTGTTGGTTGCCTAACCATTTCAAGCCGGCTATTTCGTAATCGAATCTTCCTAATAAATAATGTAATGTTGAATCAGTTGGATTTATTTTTATAGCCTGATCAATATGCGATTTGAAACGATGTCCATCATTAATCTTTTCCTGTATTGTTTGAAAACCGCTACGAGATCCGATTAAAATTGCCATCCATTTGTGTATATCAGAAGAATTGCTATTCAATTTTAATGCTGACTCACATGCTTCAATACCTATGAGTGCGACTTTTTATATTAGATAAGACGATAAAATTATCAACTCGAAAGTTTTATTTGCCTTTATTTATGTGTCCACGTATTTCCGCCTCATTAGAAGATTTCTCTGATATACGATGATGAGCTTTTCCAATACGCCACAATAAATCAGCATTTTCCGGATATTCCATACACAAATCATTTAATTTTGATACACAATTCTCTAAGTCTTGTAATGTGCCTTCGTTTAGTTTTCTATCAATTTCGCTGATAGTCTAAAAGTTATTATAAAACTTGATACTTTGTTTATTTTATATTCAATTTATGTTTACATTTGCTAATCGTTCGACATCGTCATCTCCTTCGTCATCTGTAACATCATAAAATTCCAAATCGGAACTATCAAAATTATTTGAACTGAAATAATCTTTTTCCGATGGTTGTGAGCTCAATGATTTTGCTTTACTTGGAACACTTTTCAAACGTCTTGATTTTATCCTTTAAGAAGACGTTTCAAAACACAATTACTCTTAATATTTAACACTTATTTACCGTTCTTCCTTCTGTGTCAGCAATTCGTGCAATTCACGTTTAACTTGTCCCAATTCATGGTCCAAACGAGCCAAATCTTTAGCCATTGCATGTCTTCGTTTTTCTTGGCGTAAATGCTCAACTACAAACAAACCAGCTGCACCAATAACACCTAACACAGCAGCGCCTAAAAAGGCATTAAATTGCTGCGATAAAGGCATTTTAAATTACACTATTACACGATTCTTTAATGAAATATTTGATTTCGTGGCTTTAATTGAGGTTATGTGATGTACATGAAGTTTAATATTTTTGGAAAATCGGTGTAAACGAATTAATTAACTAATACTTTTTCTTAAATGAATTCCTGTACTATGAACTTTCTAATTGCTCAATGAAATTCTCATTATTTACATATTTTTTTCAAATGGGTTAAGCCACTAAGCGGACGAACTTTATAGTTCAAAATGCAAATTAGGCAACTAACATTACCATTACAAACGCAACAAAAACGATTTAAAAATATCTAATTTTCACTATTGTAAATAAAATCATTTATTACTTCCATAATCCTTATAAATGTCTAACACAACTTTAATTATTAAATAAATAAATACAATTAAAAGTATCGTTCTGTTATAAATAGCATATGTATAAAGGGGTCTATTCTGTAATTTTTTAGTTATATTTAACTATGGGTTAAAAGTTATTTATAACTTTCGGGTTATAATTTTAACCCGAAACCTTTGGTACAGCTGCCATTGTGGCATAAAGTTATTTAAATCATCATCGAATAAAAAGCCCGTATATTTTAAACTACATTAAATAATAAATATAACTAAAAAGTACTAAATACTAAATTTAATTAAAATTTAAAATTCCTACAGAATGCACAACTTAATTATAACTACCAGTTATTTTATAACCCCTTGTTATTATTAACTAAAAAGTTACAGAATAGACCCCAAAGTGTGATAGAAATAACTTTTTTTGATTGGAAAAAACATTTTAATCATGTTTTCCATGTTTGGATCTTAAATGTGTCGTTAAAGAAACTTTTTGTGGAAATGCAATAGCACAATATTCACATTGAAACGGTCGTTCGTTAGTATGCCTTCTTGTGTGTACTTTCAGTGCATATGGAGACGTAAAACCTTTATTACAATATGTACAAATGTACGGTCGTTCCCCCGTGTGTACTTGCATGTGTCTTTTGAAATCACGTACTTTTTTACCACAAACTGTACACATTGTTTTACGAAATTCCGGATCTAGAATATGTTAATATGATACAATTACAAAAAACCATGTATTTCCATAAATATACAATTATAATACCTGCATGAATTTTTAGGTGTCTACCATGTTCCGACTTTAATTTGGACATTTTACCGCAAATATGACAAGTATAAATATCTCCTCGATGAATAAGTAAATGACAACGCAGAGATTCCATGTTTTTGAAAGATTTTCCACATTCATTGCATTTTCGTGGGGTATCATAGTGCATTTGTACATGTCTACTTAAATTGTCTTGTCGTATACTTAAGCCGCAAATATTACAAACACCTCGTGGATCGTGTACGGTACGTTTATGATTGTACAGTTTACTTCGAGATCGGAATACCACCTTGCAAACAGTACATTCATATTCTCTTGTATTGACTAAATGATTAATTTGTTCCATTTCAAGCTCATTACTAATGTTTAGTTCATTTTTGCCTTCTTCCTTATCACTAAAATAAATTATCGTATCACTGGAAGTTAAGTCATTTAGGGCGGCCTCCACTTTAACTGAGTTCGTATTTAATGTTTCTGCTTCTTGAAAATTATTTTTGGTTTTAGTTTTTTGTAAACATGCATATCGTTCTTTGAGATCTTTATCATTATTTATTATAATTTTACGAAAATTGTAGAATCTTCTGATATTGATTACACATTCCTCACATATTGTAGATAAAAGATCTATGGTATCAGTTAGCTAAAAAGTTAAACATTCAGAAATAATTTATTACAATGCTTAACAAATTAACCTTTATTGAAGAAATTGTTTCAATTTTTTCTATAAAACTTGTATCATTTTTAATGTCAAATAATTTATTCGGATAACGAAAACAGGTTCTACACATATTTTCCATATTTGTGAAGTACTGAATTAAAAAGGCATAAAATTTGATTATTTACAATAACAAATGTAAGATTATAAGGTTTATTCATAGAGTTTATTACGATTTTGACTGGCAAACTTTGACATTTGACGTTGATACTAAAACAAAAGTATTCTGCATTTTATTTTTGAGTGTCATCAATCATCAATAGATGATATTTGTTGCCAAGACATAACCTATCTTTTAAGATTTAAAAAAAATATTTTTTAAAAATTATTGAATTTCTATATGTGTACAGTACACAGATTATAGAATATAAAAACCTTAACTTATTTTGAAATGGAAGTTGTAGAGATGTCGACATACACATCTATTGCTCCAATCCTTGAGAATCTAGTAAGTAATTCCGAAGTATGTTTTAAGAGTCAGCAAAGAGGCGAAAACGATTTAAATGATACTGAAAAACATAAAATCGCTACAGAGTTATACAACAGCAGCAAACTGAATTTCCTAATACGCTTTGGAAGATTCTTAAAACTACCTGAGCTTGAATTTTTTGAACAATTTACAGAACCCACAGACGTTGGTTTTGAAATTAACACTTTATTGAAAGATCTCAAACGTTTACGATCCAAAACAGAAATTAAAAATCGGCGTTACGAGGCTCTTAAACGAATGCTTGAAGAAGGTACATATTTTAGTGAAATGGAAATGATGAAACGTAATCCATTACTTTACGAACAACTGGTTGGTCAATACATGAGCGAAGATGAGAAACGCGATCGTGATAACTATTGTAATATAGATGGTGAGGGAATGACGTTGGTGAAGATTTTAATGGAAAGCATTGAAAGGAAGAATGCTGAAACAAAACGTGACGAAGAACAGGATAAGGAGGATGAAATGAATGAAGATGAACAAGATTCAGATGTAATTCGTTCACGATCAATTAGTCCAAGACCTTCTAGCAGTCGATGGGGTGAATTTGAAGATGAAAAGCCTCGAAAAAGACGATACAAATCTAAAAGTAAACACATTTCGTATGCTGAAAGAAAATTATTAAAAGAAGAATTTATTTCTACCATGTATAAAAGTTTTATCAATGGTAAAGATGATGACTTTGATTATAAAACAGTCGATAATAATGATCAGTACGTGAACATTGAAACAATTAATTATGACGAGGAGGAAAAATATTTCGATTCTGAAGAACCAGAGAACATCAAACTGGAAAACGATGAAAGTGGTCATGTCAGCTCTGAAGATGAATTGGATATTTATATGAATTCTCTTAATCAGCATCCAGCGGTTGTTGAATTGTCTAAAGAAATGAAAAAATTATAAAATTTTATTTAAATATGTATATTTGTATAAGAATACGTATATATTATTTGTTGATTGATTTTAATAAATTGTTTCAAATTAATACCTAATTAATACTTAAAATAGAAGGCCCATAGCACATCGTTGCTACTTGTATGTCGGGTGAATGAGTGCATATGTGGTTTTTAACTTTTTTCGATTGCACAGATTGCACAGGGCTAGCTATTTGATTTTTTCCTATTTATATTTATTTAAAAGCGAACAATTTAAATTAAATACACATCAAAGTATAACTCAAAATTTTATTTTGTTGGTATTGTTATTTTACAATTACAATATGTATTTATTTAATTGTAAATTGTACAATTACCGTAGTAATAATGGTTTCCGCCTGTTTTATTTTTTGATTATTCTTTTTTTGAAATCTGTGCTTGTTTCTTAAAAAAAATCATAATAAAAATATGCATATTTTTATGTTATCTATGTCGTAGCCACAATGCAAAATCCGCCACATTACAATGTGGCCACAACAGCCACATTGTAAAATGTTTTGTTCCTCCTTTTATACAACAACCAAAACACTTCAACTGTACATATTCTCATTTTTTACGTATATTTTGTTTGTTGTATAAAAGATGGAACAGATTTGTTATATTTTGTCTCTTTGAATGTGGCGGATTTTGCATTGTGGCTACGACATATACATATATTCATTTTTCTATCTTCCAAATATTGAGGATCTACTTTATCTTTGGCACCTGCGGTTGGTCATTTTTTACAAATTATTAAAAACTTCTTTTTTAGTTCCATTACCTATATCATTGCTTCATTGCCAGCGTCTTGAATATCCTTAGCTATTTTATTCCATATTAAATTTTTTGCTGTTTTTCTATCATCGATTTGATAGTTCATTTTGTAGTTCAGGATAAGCTTACAAAATATACTGCTCAGCAGCAAGATCTGGGTCTATAAAAGTATTATTCATTTATTTACAGTTATATATTTGGTTATATTTTTTACCATTTACTAATTCGTTTGCCGTTTCTACCTTTAGTTTCTACATCTTCGGTTATTTTATAGTCAGAACTTCTATAATTTATTGGTACCTAATTCTATTAATTTAGTAATAGTTGGTAATAGAATTTAACACATTACTGGTTGAACACATTTTCC
>SSSI01010528.1:0-52376 GCA_004796505.1 Oryzaephilus surinamensis
TTTTTGCGATTGGTTCACTCTTATTTGATCCTATCGGAACTCGTCCGGGAACCTTTTTCAGGTAAAATTTATCGGAGCTCGTCCTCTTACAGATTATAGCTAGAGAAAGGATTATAAAAATACGGAATTGGCCCTATATTTTTACCTCCACTTTTAATTGCCATTTTCTAAGAATTCTAATGTAGGCTTATCTATTTATTAGTAAGAAATATACTTTGTCATAATTTTGTATATGTCTTGTATATGTATGTATTGTAAATATAACAAATCTGTTCCTTCTTTTATATAATAACCAAAAAACAAAATATACGTAAAAAATGTCGATATGTTGTACAGATGAAATCTGTTGAAGTTTTTTGGTTGTTATATAAAAGAAGGAACAAAACATTTTACAATGTGGCTGTTGTGGTCACATTGTAATGTGACTAGACTTTTTGTAAAGTGGCGGATTTTGCATTGTGGCTACAACATATATACAAATATGTATGTATTAAATTTAATTATTTTATCTGGATATACATTTTCTAGTTTTTTCGCATATAATTTAAACATGTAATATTCTCACTACAATAGTAAATCTTTTTACTCAAATCGAATATCTTGCAATTTTAAATTTAAAATATACTTAATAATTAACATCAAGGAAGACAAGTATTCCTAGAAAACGGCAATTAAAAGTGGAGGTAAAAATATAGGGCCAGTTCCGTATTTTTATAATCCTTTCTCTAGCTATAATCCGTAAGAGGACGAGCTCCGATAAATTTTACCTGAAAAAGGTTCCCGGACGAGTTCCGATAGGACGACATACGAGGACACCATTTTCTTTAGATTAGCGATAATGTTGATACTACATATACAATAAGGGAACCAGTAAAAAATTACCTTAATTACCCACATCTTACACCTTATAATCAGTTACCAATATTACCAAAAAATTCACTATATCTAATTAGACAAAACAAATATAAATCAGGAAGGAAACATAATTGTCCTTCAGGACAACAGGTATATAAAGTTAAAAACCAGATTTGAACACATTAATATTGTTAATTAATCTGTTTTTTAGATATTTTACGAATATAAACCACTTTTGCAAAAACTACAGGATGCTAACTACATTTAAAATGTTTTTGTTAACCCCTTTACACTAAGTGTTAATTACTCTTGCATTTTTTATAAAGTCTAATTGTTAATAAATTCGTTTTGAGTTTCTATTTTCACGTTAAATTATTATTTACTATGACCTCAGCTAAATCGAACACAATAAGAAAATTTCCAAGAAAATATTTTTTCTTTAAAAACAATACACTCGTTTTTAGAAATTATAAAAATACATTTTATGCATTTGTTTTTTTAAGCACTATTCAAAAATGAAAATATAAAATATTCCACGTTTTTAAGATTCTACATTAAACATTAATATACAATGCCATAAAACTGTGACTAATTTTTCTTTTATACGTACGTATATCAAAAGAACAATACTTTTGATTTATTAATGACCTTAAATTAGATCAAATGAAATTGAAAATTGAAAGTAAATGTATTTAATATAATATTATAAAATGCGTGAAACTTGATTTGGACTACTTTGCAAGAATTATAGGTTACAAGTTAAAGTTGTTTTCTTACGTAATTTTATTATAAATTAATATAAACAAATATACAAGTTTACGGTTTATCAACTATATAAAGAAAGTGTCTATTAACACAAAAATGTATTCTTCAACATTATTGATTCAGGAATTATACCAATATTATAAAAATTATATTTACAGAAAAAAAAATAGAAACTATATTTTGTCGCATATTAAATTATTATTTAAAAAAATGCGAATAATTTTTCGTGGTAGGGAAAGTAAAATTATTACATATATGACCTATACGAAGTAGATAAGGCATTCTCCTTCATTCTACTCTTGATTACATTACAAGAAAGTTGTCGTGTATTAATAAGAAACAAATAATGTTGCGTGATATATGTGCAATTTTTTTAATTATATCAATAAATATAGTGTTTATTGAAAACATATCAATTGTAAGTAAAAAATTTCATTCATCTTTAATAAATTTTACTGTAATGATGGCATATTGTAGCCAATTGGTAATTATGAGGGCTATAACATTCAACAAGCAGCCCCATTAAAATTGCGCTCAAAAGATAAAGAACAACAGCAAGATTTAAGTAAAGTACCTGGAATACCAGGCCACGATTATCCAATTTATCACAGTGTACCAGCAACTAGTTTCTCCTGTCATAATGTACCTGCATTACCAGGAATGTATGCCAACGTTGAAACTGGCTGTCAAGTAAAAAACTATTTATATATAAATATATAAAATTACAAAATATATTATAATCAACTATCCAATTAGGCGTATCACGTTTGTCATGATGGTAGAGAAGGTGAACAAGGATCCTCGTTTCTATGCACAAATGGCACATTATTTAATCAAGCCAAATTTACATGTGATTGGTGGTATAATGTACATTGCAACGAAGCACCGAGTTTATACAGGTAAATTTGGAAAAATCGGGTAAAAGTCATGCTAACGTGCATGTTTCAGACTTAATTTGGACCCTGAATTGAATCCATATTTCCAAAAACCGAAACAAACTGAAGAAGAAAAAGCTGCCCCACAATATGCTAGCTAAATAAAATGAAATTAATTGTAAATACATAGTGTAATTTTAATTGTGGAATTATTTATTTCATTTGTTAATTTGGACATTTATTTTGGATAAATAAAAACTTTTTTATATTGATTTTTATTTGTGTATAATATTGTTGCCTAGCATAAATTTTCCCCACAAAATCGATATGTATATGTACAATAGAAATATATTTCAGTTTCTATTTTACTAGAAAACATACAACAACTGATTTAAAAATGGCTTTATTACTAGAAGATAAAGAAGTGAAATTTGACATACCATTTACGTAAAACACTTAAAATATTACTTAATCACTTTTGCATGTGTAAAATTTTATTTGTTTTAGTGAAATGCGGCTAAAATTAGGTGAAAAAGTAATTGATCGTTTAGAAAATATTGAAGACACAAAAGGCAATGCTGGCGATAGAGGTAGATTGATAATAACAAATATTAGAATATTATGGCATTCGGTAATAAGTCCACGTGTTAATTTATGTATATTGACTTTCTACATGCAATTTATTATAGCATTTTATAATTAAGTGTTATTTTAGCAATTGGATTTAATTGTATTACGACAATTTCAACAAAAATTGTAAACTCAGTAAGTAATAACTATATAATTAAATTACTGTATGTATATTGTAATTTATTTTCATTTAGAAATTGCGAGGTACAACACAAGCCTTGCACGTTTTAACAACATCGGACAATTCAAAATTTGAATTTATTTTCACAAATCTCGTGCCTGGCAATATGAGACATTTTACATCTGTAATGGGCGTACACAAGTATAATTAAACAATTTATTTTCCATTCAATATAAATTTGCATAATATGTCTTTTTTATGTTTAATAGAGCATATATTTCATCGAAATTATATAGAGAATTGAAATTACGTTGTGCCGTTATTCATAATAAACAATTAAAAATCTTGCCATTAGAACAAGTTTTTTCAACAACACATGGTGTATGGAATTTATCTAGCGATCAAGGTAGTTTAGGTACATTTATTGTAACAAATGTACGTCTTGTATGGTTTGCCGATATGAATGAAGCATTTAATATATCCCTACCATATTTACAAATAAACAATGTACAAATAAAACAATCGTTATACGACCATTTAAACAATTTTCGATTTTTAGATAAAAGTTCGCGATTCAAAATTTGGTACTGCTTTGGTAATAACAAGCACAGAAATAAGTGGTGGTTATATATTGGGCTTTCGTTTAGATCCAGAAGAGAAACTACAAAATTTGTATAGAGAATTGAATTCATTACATTCTGTATATAAAACTAATCCTATATTTGGTGTTGAATATAAATGGTGTTCAAATAAAATCGAAAATAATTCAAATGGTAATTTAATTGATGATTTAGATGAAATCGAAGAGCCAAGGGGTGAAATTGGGAATACATTGACCGTTTATTTGGCCGATGATGGACATGCAAAAGATCGCGAACCAGCATATTCAACTGAATTAGGTTTAGCTGTTGAAACAGTTAAGGAAGGTTTTACATTACAAAAATTATGGGAAGTTTTGCCATGTTGAAATAAAAGATAAGAAAAGTTCCATAGTTGTTTTTATTATTATAATACATTTACATATTATATTTTATAAAAAATAATAATTTGCTACTAAACTAATCAATCTAAAAGCATTTTTTTAGAAAATATACATATTTAAAATTCGAAGACAATGTTGTTATTATTACCTAATACTTATTACTTTTTATTCATTAAATTATTTAAATCAGCAGGCGAAAATTGATAAATATTAGACCTTGACAAAAAATAACGACTTGTACTTGTTCTAGTTTGTTTTGGTCCATATAATTTGATTGGTTCTAAATAATTGTATCTCTGAAACGAATTTTATTAGATTGCATAATAAAAATTATCACGATTTTTATACTTTTCGTTTAATTAAACATTTATTCTGATGAATCAGAGGTAGTAGATTCTTTGTCATATTTGCATCTGAAAATTACGGAAAATTTCTATTAAACAATTAGTCAACTAGACCCTTACAAATTTACCTACTATTCTTACATTTTTTATTAGATGTGTCATCACCTATACCAGAATCACTATTATTGTTAATTTTTAAATTGTTTTGGGAAAATTTCAATTTCATTTCAATATTAGGTACAATTTGTTGCTGAATATTGGATGCTGTTAAAGTAACAGACCATTCACCTGAAATTGCAATGAAAGAAAAAATGTGATTACATAATTATAAATGGTTGATTTATAATGTTTTTACCAGTAAAAGGATTAACGTTTCCAACCGATGCGGAATTTTTATAATTAATTGGTGGTAAAACAGTTTCAGTCTTCTTTTCGATATTATTTTTTTCTATTTGTAAATTTTCTGTTTCAATTTGTTTAAATTGTTCCAATTTTTTGCCTAAATCAAATTTTGCATAATGCGTAAACATAACTTAATAATTATTTATTGTTAAATACAGTTTAGAAGAGAAAGTATTTGTATCTACAGTTGTTCAATCAAATAAATTCTACGTGCAAATTATTATTACATACAGAAGTCTATTATAGCATCGTATTTTTTTTGGAAATATTTATACCTTCATCGGATGTACTATCTGGTGACATATCATGCTTATGTAATAAATAGAATGTTATCCATCCAGATGGAATTGTTGAATCATTTTGATTTAAAACACCGCCTCCAGGTTTATTTATTTTACTTTTATCCATTAACCCACTTGTAGAACTTTCATTATTGTTATTATTAATATTTATGTTTGACTTTTCAATATTATTACTATTACTTTTATCAGTGGACGAAGGCTCTTCTGGTATTATGTCGAATTTTTGTTCATTTTTCAATTTAATCGTTTGTGGTTCATCTGGAGTATTATTTAATGTATCAATAAGAATATTAGCTATTAATTGATCTAGTTTTGAATCATCAATAATTTCTACATTGTCATTATCTAAATACGTTGGTTTCTGTATATTATTTGTTTTTATGGATTTTTTCGAAATTAAAACAGGAATTTTTGATTTATTTATAGATATATCTGTATGTTCACTATTCGAATCAACACATTCCATTACTTCTAATATTTCAATACGTTTATTACTATTATTTTTATTTCCAGATTTATTTTTTATTGTGAAACTTTGTTCACTTGTAGTAGAAATTGGTGATAATTTATCTTTTAAAATCCAATTACTTGTTTTATTATTTTCTCTTAAACACTTTCTTTTAACATCTTTTGTTGCTTGATTATCATTTTGTTCTTGTTCTTTAATTCGTCTTATTGTTTTTAATTTAGGTAAAACTGGTTTAATTTTCTTTTTTTGTTTACTATTGATTTTTGGAAGACTTACAGACAAATTATCATTTGTATCAACAACAAAACGATATTGTTCATAATTATTATTCGATGCATTATCAATACATTTAAATTTATTATTATTTTGTTTTTCTGTACGTATTTGTTGTCGTTTAACTAATTTTTCTTTAACTTTACCTGGCAGTAATTCTGTTAAGGCACTTTGTTTAATATTATTTGTGCCATTTTCATTTTCAATTGGTATAAAAAATGATGCTGACCTTTTTTCATCTTTAATTTTTTTACGTTCACTATTATCCGGTAGTAAAGGTGATAAATTATCAGATTGCTTTAATCTGGGCGAATTTATATCCTCTAAACTATCAACGAAACTTAATGAATCATCGTCTTTTTCATCCGAATCACCAGATGAAATGTTCACCTCCATGGAGGTGGTTCTTGGAAGAGCTGAATATCGGGGTACCACAATTTGTGGCACTTCTTGTGGTTTACTATAAGGACTTCCAGTCCCAATCATACATTTAACAATTTTACTATTTTCTGCTGTATTTTCGTCATTGTTTTGCGATGATAAATAAAAGCTAGACTGAGTATTGGTGTTCGATTGTATACTTTTATGGACATCATCCATAACGCGATTAAATATCAAATCTAATGTAGCATCACTCAATTTTACATTTGATATAACATTTAAATTAGTTACATCAGCAGTTTGTGTTGATGTATCACTAATTCTCCTTGAAAAATAATTAAGCGATTCATTACTTTGTAATGACGAATCTATATCAATTTTATTATTATTGCCATTTAATGAATTATCTGTCGATGGTGTAAATGTACTTTTTCTGCTACTATCAATATTATCATCAGATGAAATTGTTTTCGGCGATAATGTTGTGGAAGTTTTATGACTAATTAAATTTGGATTCGATGAATATTGATTATTATCAAAATTATATTTTGAATAAACTGAATATTCGTTTAAATTTTGTTTAGATTTACATCCACCACTACCAGTTGTTAATAATTTTTTATAATTTGATTGTTTATGTTGTGGTGACGTTTTTCTACTATTTGTTTTATAAAGTTGTTCAGATGATGAATGATTTGAATATAATGAATTCGTTGATTTGCCAAATAAATGTTGCCATTCGTAATAAGAATTAACATATTTTGAACCAAATGTTAGTTTATTGTTACTCCATAATCTGCGTAATAACGTTGACTTTCTCATATAATCACAATCTTTTCTTCTACTTAAATTTGGATAACTACCACCACTTAATTCAGTATTATCATTGCTAATATTTGTTTCATATTTAACATCATCATGCAAATTAGCGCGTTGTTGAGCTAATACATGCCTTACAAACACACAAATAAATTAATTAATTACCCATAACATATAAATGGAAACAACCACTTACTTTCTCATTATCGTTTCTGGGGCACTTAATCTTCTACGAATTAAAATCGGCGATGGCATATCTCGTGAACTGTTGCAGTTCGAATATTTCGAATCTGAATCATTATTCATTTTCTTAAAAATTTTCGTGTAACTAGAAATAATAACGTTCAATAAACAAACCAACGAATAAATGCACAATCAGTTTAAATTAGAAAATCAATCAGTAAATTGCAAACTATTAACTAATTGATGCTATTAAATCTGTTTTAAAAGCTATTGTTATATACAAAACTTACTTGTTTTTTCTCGGTTTCCAAACTTCCTGTATAACAGATAGTATTTCCTTTAAATTTAAAAATTTACGTTTATTATTAAGCGCTAATTCTGTAAAATAAACAACTCCACAAATATATATATATATGTATATGCATACGAAAATATAAGTAAAGTTGAAAAGGAAAAACGTTCGTGCTTGTGAATAAAATATAGTGCAGGGTCGATATTTTGTTTGCCGTTGCCTGATCCATATTTTCTAATAAAATAGTCTAATACTTCTTTCTCGCTTTGTACAAAGTTTAAGTATATACACCCGTCTCTTACATTTGCCTTTCAAGCCCAATTAAATTATTATCAAACAACAATATAAACCAAATTTAGATTAATGAAATATTTATACAATGAATTTATTTAACGATTTTATTGTATCTATTTTAAACAAGTGTCAATAATTTTTTTTGTTCTACATAAAATCAAACTCACCTGTTACGTGTTCATGTAGTTTAGTTGTCGTAGAGCGCTTAGGAAGTACGAAGTAAGCGTCGCGACGCCAGTTGGAGGCGGAGGGGCATTGTGACGTTTGTCTTAAAGGCGGCAAAACATCTCGCACTGATATTGATACATTATTGTTTGATCTTTTATTTATCTACAAAACGACTATAAATTTCTCAACAAGCTAAACAAATTTTCATGAAATTAACTCACCGAATTTTTTTTATTGCTCATTACAGAAATATGCAATTTAAATCTTTTATTTATTTATCTAATATGTATGTTATTATGTGGAATTTTTAGTTTAGTATGTTAGTGGATGTAAACATGAATGTAAATGTATAAATATGTATTTTCGTTGGTGGTAGGTGGTGCGATGGCACTATGAAACCTTCAAACTAATCAATAATTTCAGATTATTCCATATTTTTTTTTATAATTCTATTAAATAAAACAGTATTTAATTAATATCAAAACATATTTAATATTTTATTTGTCTATCTGTACAACAGGGATTCATTTACAGAAGATATACCTAGGCCTGTACATTTATATCATATTTTCGATATAAAAGCCTAAGACAAATACAAAATATACAATAAAAACATTTGGTAATTATTTGAAAAGAAACAAAATGCAAAGTAATTAAAAAATCATTGAGAATCATTACAAAAAAAATAATTTACTTTATATAAATAAAAATCTCAATGATCTTTTAAAGTGTCATTTAAATAAAAATGAAAACAATTTAGTCTTATATAAAAAATTGGGATTTTCCATAACTAATTTTAAATAAGACTTTCGAACGTAATATTAAGTAAATTTTATTGTTGACGACGATCATATTCCCGTCTATAGTCCCTTTCTGGACGCCATTCGTTCGTTGGGAATCTCTCTCGTGCTGAATATTGTTCTGGGAACATCATTTGTGGGGGCGGATGTCCACTAGGTGGAAAAGTATTAAAATACATTTGTCTTGAACTGGACATTGGCGGCATTAAATCACGGTTACGTGGATATTGTCGCCAATCGTTTTTACCTTCAGGTGACCTACACAAATTTACATAAATTAGAAAATGAAAAACGTTAAATTGAATTTTACAGCATGCCTTTTGTCTGGTCGTGGATATTCTCTTTCTCTGTGGTAAGGTGGTCTTGCATACTCAAAACTGCGTTTATATTCACTCCTTTGCATACTGCTAAGCCATCTATCGTGGTCACTATGCGATGGTATCGGCTGGTCATGTCGGAATGTTGGCTTTTGTGAGCCTCCAGGCTTTCTATGTCGACTATATCGATATTCATCGTCCTCCATTTCTTCAAGTCTATTCTTTTTCCTTTCTTTTTCTGAATGCTTATCACGTCGCTCTTTCCTGTAACACAATTTTTTTTCTATTAATAAACAATTTATTTTATTTTATATATATTGTATTACTTGTCGGAATGATGTTTTTTAGATTCTTTTTCATCTTTTTCACCATCACTTTCATGTTTTCTTTTTATATGCTCTCGTTCCTCTTTACTTTCACTTCTTGACTTTTCACGACTCGTTGAAGGACCATCCTATATAAATAAAATTCTTATTAGACATCATATTCAAATAAAAACAAAAGTGTGACTCACGTTATTTTTATCTTTTTTCTCTTCTTTTTCAGCTTTTTTGC
This sequence comes from Oryzaephilus surinamensis, assembly GCA_004796505.1. Classification (NCBI taxonomy): domain Eukaryota; kingdom Metazoa; phylum Arthropoda; class Insecta; order Coleoptera; family Silvanidae; genus Oryzaephilus; species Oryzaephilus surinamensis. Next base: position 9,828 of record SSSI01010528.1, read on the forward strand.
ATGCACGTTTATATAGTTTGTACAATTTTTTAGAATCAAATTCGGTAAATTTTGATACAAAATACCATAAATTACTTCTCCATTCTTTTAATTTTTCTGGATCTGTATATTGTGCTAAACATGTATTAATTTGTTCTCCAATTTGTATAAGACATAATCGTGTATGTTTAACTTGTTCACTTTCTGATAAATTCGGATCTGGATTGTCTAAAGCTTTTAATGCTTTTTTAACAGGTCTCATTTTTTCTTTACATTCATTAAATATGGCTGGATCTAAATCACCTAAAACTTCTAAAGCTCTTGGTTCATTCATTGCTGTAAAATGCATTGGTCCAGTTGATTTTTTATCTTTCTTTTTATCTTTTTTACGCTCTTTCTTTTCTGTACCGCTGAATTTAATATTTGAACTGTCGTCATCAATATCACGCTTATTACTACTATTTTTCGCACTTTTTTTTGGTGATGTTGAATTTGAATTTGTATTATTTTGTGCATTTGAATCTTCATTTGAACTTTCATCAACTTCCACTATTTCTTTGGTTAACGCCGGTTTATTATCTTTCTTCTTATCATTCCCTTTCACTTTTCTCGGTTTTTTCGGTTTCGATACACCTTTTTTCATATCCAGCTGTTTTCTTAATATTTTTAATAAATATTCCGCTCTCGACTGTAGATGTTTCGCTTGTGGTTTTTTATCTTCGTTTAGTAATATTTTATCACATATTCCAAATGTTGGATCTAATTTAATTTGCTCCCATGCACCCATTCCATATGTATAAATACCTTGCAAAAGTTTAGAATCTTCATTTACGTCCCATTCAACATCAAAATGTGCTGGTTTTACTCTGGCATCCAACACCCATTTATTTCTTTCCTCCTGATTTGATGGCAAGACCTCATCTAATGGCTGTAACTCCTCTTCACAAGCCATCATTGTTTTGGCATTTACAGACACACCACCAAGTTTAAACGATGGACCACGTATTCGTTTTCTTACATTTTTTCCACCCTCGTCAACATTATTTGTTTCATTGTTTTCTTTTGTTTGTTCATTCATATATGCTATACACCTTTCGTGTAATAATTCACCTAATTTACGTAATTCTGCCAAGGGTTTTTCCTGTAATTCAGCGTCGCAAGCTACAGCTTCGAGTCGTTTCAATGGCGCGCTGAATTTTTTATAACTCTTTACAAATCTCCTTATCTAAAATTTAAAAAAAAAAAATTGTACTCTGATTATTACATTGTATGTTTTAATATATTGTAATAAAAAAATTAATCAATATAAAATATAGATGGAATTTTTTTAATTTAAAACTTAAAATTAAAAAACAAGTTTTTATCAAGTTTAAGTTTAGTAAATTTTATTGTAGGTGAAAAATTCCACGTTAAATTTTTAAAACTGTAAATGGACAAACCTCGGCATCGGTAAAGTTTTTAATCTTCTCCCTGTTTCCTCCTGGCGGTCGTCCACGTTTCCTAGGTCTTTCATCATCGCTTTCCTCATTTTCACCACTAGATCCACCCGATTCTTCAGCTTCTTTCTTTCTTTTCTTTTTTCCTCTACCCTCTTCACCGTCACTTTCCGATTGATTAATTTGTTGTAATGTTTTTCGACTTCTTGGCGGTAAATATAAATCTTCCATTTCTTTAGACTTTTCCTCGTCTTCAACTTTCTTTCTCAACTTTTCTGGAATAATTTCATCCCAATCTTTACTTTCTTCATCCACCGGGTTCGTATTATTCACTGGAGATGGTTCGGCATCTTCATCAAACGCTGCAAAACTGGCAACTTTAAATGCTGACAATAATTCATCACCAGCCATCGATGGTCCTTCATCTCGGGTTTCTGCTCTTCGTAATATTTCATCTATATCACAGTTAGGTTCTTCATCGTCGTCTTCGTCTTTAAACAATTCTTCAGCACCAAATTTCAAAATGGCTGTAAGATCTTCTTTATTAAATGGCGTCGTATTTGTTGAAGCTTTTTTATCTAAAACAGTTCTGCCAGTTGTGTCCATTCTTTGTATAACCAAATGATCTAAGACCATTTTTTGTTTGGCACGTTCAACAATTTCCTCTTCAACGGAACGAGCCGTTACTAAACGGTAAATATTCACTTGATTTTTTTGTCCAATTCGATGTGCTCTGGCTTGCGCTTGTAAATCATTTTGTGGATTCCAATCCGAGTCAAATATAATAACTGTATCGGCTGTTGCTAAATTAATACCTAAACCACCCGCTTTTGTCGATAATAGAAAACAAAAATCCTGAGATCCGTCAGCATTGAAATGATCCAATGCTTGTCGCCTTAATTCACCTTTTATGCTACCATCTAAACGTTGAAATGGAAAATGTCTTAATTGTAAATATTCACCCAATATGTCCAACATTCGAACCATTTGCGAAAATATTAAAACACGATGTCCAGTTTCGCGTAAACGTATTAAAAGTTTATCTAACAACACTAATTTACCCGAACCACGTAACAATGTTTGTAACTGATCTTGTGATCCTTGTGAATTTTCGTATTCGGTTGGTTTTGTTAATAAAGCATGATTACAACACTTTTTTAATTCAATAACAATATTTAAAAATGTATTTGTTGAACCTTTAACACCTTTTCTTAGTGCATTATAATTTTTTGTCAATATCCATTTGTAATATTGTTTTTGTATAGATGTCATTTCAACTCGTAATATTTGTTCTAATTTAGCTGGTAACGATTTTTCCACATCTTTTTTAACACGACGCAATATAAACGGTTCTAATTGTTTATGTAATTTACTATAACCTTTAGCGGCCGCATTTTCATGATCCTTTTCAAATTCTTCCCATGATTGGAATTTTTCTGGCATTATAAAATGTAGAAGAGCCCATAATTCTTTCAAGCTGTTTTGTAACGGTGTTCCAGTTATTAAAAGACGATGATTCGTGTTAAATTCCATAAGCGCTTTGTACAACAGTGAATCATCATTTTTTAAACTACAAAACCATAAAAGTGTTTTATTGTATTTTTTTTTAATAATAATAGAATTTTACCGATGAGCTTCATCTACAAGTAAAACAGCCCAACTTAAACTCCCAAGGAACGCTTTATCTTTGAGCACAATTTCATATGTGGTTAGAATGGCATTAAATTTCAGTCTTTTAGATCCTTCATAACACCATTCGTATTGACGAATCTTAAAAATAACACAAATTAATCGATTATATAAATAAAAATTTTACTTAATTTACAGTATCACGTGATTGCACATCACCTAAATACGTAACAAAATTCATATCTGGTGCCCATTGTGCAAATTCACGTTGCCAGGATGTCATTGTTGATAATGGTACAACACACAAGAAGGGTCCATGCAACTGGTGCGTATTGAAGAGATAGTACAGAAAGCATATGGTCTGAATAAAAAATAGTTGCCATTAGATATCTAAAAATTTAATTTTACATTTTCCCCTAACGGCTTTGTAATTACCTGAATTGTTTTACCAAGGCCCATTTCATCAGCTAATATAACAGAATTTTGTTTTGTCCACGAATGTATTAGCCAATTAAGACCGTTTATTTGGTAATCTCTTAATACTAAATTCTAAAATTATATGAAAGGTAACAAAAAAGTTTTAAAATTTCGACTAGTGCAATATATATTTACATTTTCGATTCCTTTCATATAATCGGGTTGTGTTTTGACTTCATGAAATTTCGGCCTACTCCTCAATACCCTACAATGTTTTGTTGGTGTTTGCTTGGATTGTTCTCTATTATCGAATTCTCTTATTTTATTTGGCCATTTTCTTTGTATTAGAGCTGAATCTTCCCATGTTGCATCAGCATAAGGTAAACTTTCCCATTTGATATAATAATCAAGACCGCCTTCAGGTTTATTAAATTTTGCTAGTCAATTAAAAACAATTAAAACTATAAATAACTACAAAATTTTCCAATATATTACCAATAATTCTTTCGACATTATTAAAACTTTTTAATAATTCTTGTGATAATTCTAATTGGCATTCGTAATATTCAATATCTTCAGGCGTTGCATATTTTTTCCATTGTCTTATTTCAATTTCTTTTTTTATGAAATTTTCCAATTTTTTCAATCCCTTAACTTTTTGTTCTTTCAACGAATGTTCAGATTCCCACGTATTGTGTATATGGGCCCAATCTTTCCATTTGATTAAAAACTGCTCTTCAGTACCTTCTCTATCATGTGGATCAACACCATCATTTGGATCACCATTCTCTTCTACATAATATATAGTTGTTATATTCCCCGTAACGCCTTTCTTCCCTCTGCGTTGTCCCAAAATCTTCTCAATTGTTTCACATTTTTCCTCTACGACTGGTTCAATTGGTTCACCTTGATCAACGTCCACTAAGTCTTCAGAATCAGTTTTTTCATCTTCACTAGCCTCTTTATAACTAACATTCGTTGCAGTCCGTCGAGACACCGCACGTCTTTTATCATCATCCGAATCAACACTAGAATCGTCCGACGAGTATCTAGTCCGATTCGATTTAATAATCGGTTTTTTCGCAACAGCACGTTTTGCACCAACACGTTTACTTGGTGGTGGACGTTCTCGGATTTCATCATCAGACTCAGAAGAACTGCCATCGTCGTCATTATATTTCCATTCGTCACTTTTACGTTTATGTCTTGTCGTTTCTGAATGTTGTAATCTTTCTGGTTCTTTACGTGAACGTCCTGAACGTCTAATACCATATATATCTGGATTCTCATCCCACTAATGTAAAGAAAATGCAAAAATAAAAAACCCACAAAATAAAACTCATACTTAATTATATATTTTATTAAAAAATTTATTTAACAAATAATAATTACTTCTTTTATTGAATCATTTGATTTTCTTTTCGTTTTTCCATCGTTAGTAGTACTACTTCCAGGTTTGTCAGTACCGGATTCGTCGTTCTCTGACGCATTTTGACCACCACTTTCGGAACCACTTGACGATGATAAACTAGAGCCACTAATTAAAACATACATTATTAATTTATTTAATACAACTTATTGGAAAATTGATTGATCTAAATTAAATCGATTACTTACGAATCAGAACCAGAATTATTTGATGATGAATCACTTTTACTGTCATTATCAGAACCAGAACCAGAATTCTCTGAGTCAGACATTTCATTCTAGAATTATAACATTAAATTTAAACATTTTTCGGTTATAAACAAAAACATCCATTCAAAAATATAAAAATACATTAAAAAAAATATTTACACAATACCACTGCGATTAAGGGGTGTATTATTTAATATACTCCTAATTAATATTCTAATACCTTGTCACAATTATATTTATATTAAATTAATAAGTCTAATATTTAAATAATTAACAAAATTTGTAACTAATAACATAATTAATAATTCTTAATCATTAAGTGACTAATTATTTCGAGAGGAGGGTAGGTTTTTAACACACAACGCAACCATTTAAGTTCTCCTTTGTTTTTTTCGTCATAAAATACTTAAAAAGTTTATTTATAAAGGTAAAATTACTTCAGTTACTATCATATACACCCCTTAAACAAAAAAAAACATTCATTAATAGAAATTACACAATATTAATGAAAAAATTAGTTTTTAAATGAATTTTACAATAAAATTTGATTATATATAAGTCACAGGTATCCATAATCAAATCTACAACAAAAAGTACATGTAATTTATAAAATAAATTTTTAAATAATAAAGTTGAGGTTATGTTTATAAGAAAAATAAAAGAAAAATCAAATTTATTAATAATTTTTGAGGAAATTTATAAAACAAACATGAATATTATAACTAAGTTTTATAAAATATTTTATAAAAATAGCAAATCATACATAGTAGAACATATTTAACGTAAAGGGGACACTTCAGACGGGGTGAAAATTGTAAATTAAAAACTATTTAATTTAGAAACAAGAAATTGAATGGAATATTAGGAAATACGTTGTTATTTATTGTTGTAATGTGTAAAATAATATAATACAAGTAAAACTAAGAAAATAAATAAAATATATAAATAAAACTATTACAAAAAATAGCAAAAATAGGGGGCTAAATCGTAAATAATCTGTGAAAAGATGTAGACAGATTTAGAGTCAATTTGGATAGAAATGATGACCTGATTAATGTAAAATAACGTCGTAAATAACAATAAATGCTTACTGATGAATATATTAAGGGCTGTAAAGCTTTGAACAACAAACTTTCGCTTAAAATTGCTAAAAAGGGTCCAACTTAAAAATTGGAATTTTTGGTCTTGAACGATAGTTGAAACTATGTAAAACATTAATAAACCATTAAATGTGTGGAACACACTTTGCAAAGGGCCTTAATTAGCAAAAATTCATTTGTAAACAATAATAAAAGCATGTTAGAGTATTCAATATATAAGTAGTAATGATGCCACGCCCTTGAATTCACATTGACCCTACATTTAAAATATACGAAGAAATACAATATAAATTTATAATAACAATTAGAAAAGCAGAAAATTATTATTTTAGAGGGTAAACTTACCTCTCGCATTATGATGTATAGAAATCAGCTATTTTGCTAATATATCATCTACGCACAATAATTTAAATTATTTAAAAATGTGAACGAATTATTCAGTTTCGTTTTCATAACGTCTTTTTGTCACAATATGTATAAACAATTAAAAAATTTTCGGTTTTCAATATTATTCTCAAACAACAGCACGGCAAGACGCCATTTTGTCAGTACATAAGTATAGTAAATTTTTAACGTAAAGTTAATATGTATTAAATGGAACACTTTACAATTAAATTATTATACAATTTAATGTAAAAATATTATATTCTAGGTTATATATCACAAAACACCACTAGATAGGGTTAAGTTACTATCTTTTGCCGACAATTATCATACTTTAAACTTGTATTCAGCCATGTTTGATTTTGTACTGAACAACGCGTAGTCAACCAAATTCCATTGGAAGGGGACTTCTTAGTAACGGCCGGTAAAGTGATTCGCTACTTTTTTAAGCGCCACTTTCAAATTACACTAATATCTCTTAATATATTACAAAACGTTATTTTCAATTAAATATATAACAACGCAATGCAGCCAAAATCTAAACAGGAATTATATTACAACAGCCAATCAAAAAATAGCAAACCACCTACAACCGCTTCCGTTATCTTAAAGTAGTTTGATTCAAATTTGAAAAAAATCAAAATTAGTTTTGAAAATAAAATTATATTTGCGAATTTTCAATAACAAATTACAAAATTTATACGTAAAAAATAACATACTTTTCGATCACTTTATAATTTCCAATCAATAGAGAAATAATTTTGTACTGAAACAGGTTTGCAAATTCGTTTACCCGCAAAATTTTACAAAAAAACATCTATAAAAAAATATACAAAACTATATTGGATAAAAATTTTAGTCTCTATTGTTGTCAAGTACGTGAAAAATCCAATATAATGAGGTAAATATAAAAACATATATGCATGCACAAGTATATAATAAAAAAGCACCTAAAATATTAGAACATACTTGGGGTATTTAGTATAATTTGTTACAATTTTTTTATATAAAAGTGATGTCAATGTAAAATATAACAAATTACACCTTTTAATTAAATTAACAAGTTCTTTTTCTCTATCATTTATTAACACAGACTATAAAAAATACTTTTTTTAATCACACATATATGTATACCAGTAAAATATTCCGAAAATATTGTCCCTGTTGTGGTTCGAATATTATTACATATTAGACTAGTTTAATATGATTCATAAACTTGTTAATTTATCTACTCGTAAAAATTATTTTAAGAGAGAGCATTTAAATAGCAAGCAAAATATTTACCAATATATACTTATATTTAAGTTGTTGTTCTTGGTATTTTGTTGCGTAAAACTAAAGCACTCTCCGCTGATATAATTGGTAACACGTTTTCATAATGGAATTCTATTAAATGACTAACACTATTAAACATTCGGTCCTTCGTCCTCACCTGTAACAACAAATAAAAAATTATTTAGCTAACTAATAATAAATAATAATTAATAGTTAAATCAATTTTAATTATTTTACTTACCACTCCTTCTGGATCAATTAACAACAAATGTTTTTTGTTATTATGTTGCATTCCCGACAAAACAAACTGTCCAGGAGTATTCGTTGATTCCCTAACAAGAAAATCCCCATCTTTTTCCAACAATCTTTCCGCTTCTGCTCTACTTATTTGTCCATGGAACCAAATTTCGTTGCGTAATTGTGATAAATGATCCACCGGTTCGGCAGTACCATTTTTCGTATGTATAAAAGGTTCTAAACACAAACAAATTATAAAATTTCCATTGATTTACAATAAATATTAACTTACGCATATCGAAAACATCCCGTTCACGTGATTTCGTTGGCACCACACAATCGTTAACGTATTCATGATCGATTGATTGATTCGATGAAATGTCTGAACTTAAATCGATAAGATTCGGTGTTGAATTAACTGGTGGTAAAGTTGTGAACGGTGGTACAAGTGTTGGTAAAGGTGGAACTGGTGGCGGTCCAACATCTGGTGGCACTTTACCCGGCAAATCGTTGTAGTAATCTTTGTCTGCATCGCCGCCATTCGATTGTGCAACATGTCCCAATGTTGTACCAATTCCAATGGGTGTTTTGTTGGTAAATTGCTGGAAACGTAATTCAAATGCTTGTCCAATTGTTGAAATCACATCTTTCGCTAAACCACCACCGCATTCTAGCACGTAACATGCACGCATATCATTGTTGTCTTTTGCTATGTAAGCAACGAAATCTAAAGTATCCTGTGGGAAACAAAATCAAACAATTATAAAATGATATCATCATTTTTGTTTGTTTTTACTAACACTGTCGCCGCCTGAAGCGAATGAAATACGTGGCATTTCATGATTTGCAATAATATGATTGGTATCGAGACATGTTAAGCTCAAATTAAGACTAGATACATTTAAATTAACATTTGTTCCAGCATGTTCCATATTGGGCGTATCTGATATAGCACGTAACACTTTCTTATCAACTTTACGTTTTTTATCGGCCGTTTTAAGACCAGCAGCTTCACAAACACGATTTATACATTCCCTAAAACATATGTTATACATACAATATGGAAATGTTTAATTTTTTTTGTTGTAATTACTTTGCAACGCACGATCTGGTTTTGAAGTCCAAAGTTTTCATAGAAACATTCACTTGCAACGATCCAACGTACTGAATATGAAAATATTTATTAATAAATCTTGTTATTTATTTATTTTCGAATGTCTTACCCTGACTGCATAGGTGGCCCCTTGTTTTGCAATTAATTTATCGGAATGGATCCACCCATTTGATGGTTTTATATTGAAAGCAGACATATTTAACGCATAAACGTATTCACATTTTATGCTACGACTTATATACTATTATTAATACTATTTTTAAACTTAAATAAATAATATATGAAATCCATTATGATTTTATCATGATAATTTTCATTCTTTGGCTTCCATTTTTTTCATCCATACACTACACTGCACTACTACATTTTACACTTAATATCGTTTGAAAATTGTTGAATTCGTTGTGTTTTAACAAAACAAAACCCGATTTTATTTTATTTTTACTCTTACTCAGTTATTTGGATGACAAAGCAAACATGTGACAGATATTACCAAATAACGATACGCCCAATTAACCTAAATTATATAAAACAAGAAATATTAAATGCACGTACAATAAAAATTTAATTATTTCTTTATTTTTAATTTTATTACGAGACCATACAACAGGTTTTAATAATTTTGTTATAAAATTACACAATCATTTCATGTAATAAAAATTCGCTGTTCTTGTTTGATGATTTCATCGTTTATCCTTTTTTATAATACAATAATAAACAAAGATAAACAATAGGTCTGTTCGGACAAGCCGTTAGTGGACTATCCAATGGATAGGTCGTCAGCTCCGTATTGCTCAGATACGTTTTAACATACATTAGAAAGTCAGACCGAACGGTTTTTTTCCAATGCGCATGAGTCGTATCGTTTGTAAACGATAAATAGCTTTGTCCGAACAGACCTATTACCAAACACAAAATGGCCGAAAGGCGGCTTTTTTGAAATGCAAATAGGAAACTTCCATTGAAAACCATTTAATTTATTTCTATAGGATAAAGAAATACTGGCTCATTTGAAATAAAAAAAGTGTATGTAACATTGTAAAACATTTTAATTTCTCGAAAAAGAACTTATATAAGAAATTAAAATCAATAATTTAAATTTTTTTTAAATATTGTCATATTTAAGTACAAACACTTGACTAGCGAGAAATATCACTTCGGTAACTAATAACAGTTGGTCTATATTTTTTGCTATGCGATTGTGTTGTTGCAACAACAGGTGCATGTAAATACGGCGTAGCTGTAAACCTATTTCCAGCAATATCAATTTGATAAACAGCATCTTTAGATAAAATATAATCAGATGTAATTATTTTCGAATCAGGTCTTTTAATAAAACCCAAACAAATTAATTTATCAGCTGAAAAACCATAACCAGCCGATGTTACAGTACCAACAAATTCGTTTCCTCTATATAGAGGCTCACCACCCCATGGCCAAATATCCACATCTGGATTAATGTCATTTAAATGGAAAAAAACTAATTGTTTCTTAACTCCATATTCTTTTTGTTTCTGCAATGCTGGTTTACCAATAAAATTATCCTTTTTATCCAAACATACACTGTACCCGTTGCCAGCTTCGAATGGTGTTGTAAAATTGTTCAATTCTTCTGCCCAGAATGGAATAAAACGTTCAATTCGCATAAAACGTTGCGTTAATGTGCCCACATCTCTAACACCATAATCTCGTCCAACTTCCATCAATTTAGAATACACATGCAATGCATATTCAGATGGTACATACAGACAATAGCCTGGTTCACCAGTATGTGTGAAAGACATCACCATTACGTCCGAAGCGTAACCAACGTTGACTTTCTTGTACGAAAATGGCGCCAAATTCATGTCGCTATTAGATAATTCGTTTAATAAATCACTAGCTTTCGGCCCCACAACATTAATAACCGTATACATGGACGTAACATCGTTTAAAATTATTGTATTATTGTTTATTGGAAGATTTCTTGACATCCATTCGTAAATACGTGTTTGTTGACTTGTTGGCGATACCATAAAATAAGCGTTGTCTGATTGCCTTACAAGCATACAATCGTTTTCGTAACCACCACGTTCGTTTTGCATTCCAGTATGCACAATTCCACCCACAGGAACGTCAATGTCGTTTGAACATAATCGTTGGAGGTAATTTACCACTTCAAGGCCAACAGACTAAAAAAAAATTAAAAGTGTTCATTGATTCAACGTAATTTTTTTTCAAACTACGTACTTTAATTTCAACTTTTGAAAACGAGGACATATCAATGATTCCTACACCTTCTCTACACGCTAAATATTCTTCCATCATAAAATCAAAAAATTTTGGTTTAAAAAAACTACCTGGTGGCATTGCAGGTCGGGAGTCACCATCTAAAACACGTTTAATTTACTATAAAAAAAATTATACTAAGCTAATATAAACCTTTGTACGAGGAATCAAAATATAAAGCACGTTCATATGCCATTTTTATACCAAAAACAGCTCCTCTAGTCTCTAAAACGCTGTATAAAGGCGAACAACGCAGTTTTCTGGCGTATTTATACTCGCATTGGTGAGGATATAAAATTGAATAATGTCGTCCAACAACTTCTTTGACTCTCTGTTGTAAATAAGGCCGACTATTATGAATATCCAAAAAACGCTGAACATTAAATGGTAAAAGATCTTGTTTTGGTTCGCCTTCAATAATCCATTCAGCAACTGCTTTTCCAATTCCACCTGCTCCCTACCACAACGAAAAATAGTGAAACTGTTATAACTTATAATAAATGAAAAAGTTTTCATACTTGCAATGAATTTCCATTCATTCCACAAGCCACAAAATAATTTTTTACTTCTGGAACTTCTCCCAGCATCCAACGACCATCCGGAGTAAAATTATCTGGCGAATTAAACAATTGTGGCTTTTTAATCGTTTCTAATTGTGGAAATCGATGTACAGCGTGCTTCCAAAGAGGCCCTAAAAAACTTGAATCAATAATAGAACGTAAAAACATGGAAGTTTTTTATTACAAAAATGACTGTAGTCCATTTTTATGTATTGTTTCCAATCAACTGGCACTTTACTTTGTTCAAATGCTGGTTTTGCTTCTTTTTCGAACCAGCCAACCATTAAACCAGCGTTGTATTCTCTAGCATACATATGAGAATCATAATCGCGTACAACTGGTGTTCCATCAGTTAATTCGATGCCATTTAAAGGCCCCGTAGTGGCATAAAAATGTTGTGCAGGATAAGCGGGTATTCGCACTTGTGGAGTACAGTGGAGGCCCAATTCTCTGGCCCACATTCCGGCACAATTAATGAAATATTCGCAGGACACATTGCCTTTATTCGTTTCAACAGCATATACGGCTGAATTTTTCGTTAAAACATTGTTAACACGTGTATTTTCCAAATATTTAGCACCACCTTGTTGGGCTAGTATTGCTAATACGTCACATATTGCTTGAGGATTTATTACAGCGTCTTCCGGCACCCAAACGGCTCCTTCTAAATCGTCGACCCTTAGGTACGGACACAAATCTTGTAATTGCTTTGCATTTAATAATTCACAACTTAAACCAGTTGGAATATTATAAGCCATTCGTCTTTTCAATTGTATTAATCTATCTTTAGTTTGTGCTAAATGTATACTACCGCATTGCTTCAATTGAATGTCGTAACCCATTTGCTGCAATTCTTGGTACAATTTGATGCTGTACCATATTAAATTTCGATGTGATATCGGTTTGAACAGCCCTAAAGTACCTGAACCAAAATTTGACGTTCCACTACCGATTTTACCTTGTTCTATAACTAAAATATCATTCCAACCGTTTTGTACGAAATGATATGCTACTGAATTTGCCACCACACCAGCCCCAGCAATCACAACTCGGGCTTGACTGGGTAATATTCCATTTAAAGTCGTTGTTGTACTGACACATCTTAAATGGATGTCTAATAGGTGTTTTGGCAAATTTCTCACAGTGTTAAAGTACAACATTGTATAATAGATAAACTACTATTCTATAATAGTTAATCATGTTATGATTTATTTACATATTTTTTTTATATATTAGGTCAAAATATTTCTTAGATTTAGAGGTTAGGGTCAAGCATTTTGTGGTTAGAATAAATTTTAAGATATTTCTGGTACATTCAGAACCACACGTTTTTGACAACTATGCAAAACTGATTTTGATTTATGTTATCATATTGTAATCATTAAAATTGATATCTATGTGTTAGATGTTTGAACAAGTATATTCTTTAAATTATTTTAAAAAATATTAAAATACTAATAGTGTCATCTGTCAGTAACTATGAGTAACTACCACGTAGTAGTTTTCTTTTCCACATTTTTAAAGGTTATTAATTCCAAAAGGCCGCCTTTTAATAAGTGGCTAACTTCATGTTGTAACATTAGTTCGTTAGTTTTAAAAAATTAAAATATAAAGATGTAATTTGTAAGGAATGGAACATTTCAGATAAAATTAGTGGAGTTATTTTTCAGTGCCCTTGATATTTCGTATTTTTTCAGAAAATTTTGCAAGGACAACAAATTCCTTGAAAATGAATGAACGCTAACTTTAGAACGATTTAATTTTTCCACAATATTAGTAAGGAAAGAATGGGAATTTTTTGAAAATAAAAATTTGCCTAGTAATTTTCTGTTTTCAGTTTTGAAACAGATCAAAATTTTGGATAATTACGGTAGATATAGAACCCCCACACAAATGGTGCGCACTCTCAGAGAAAGGACCGAGAGTAAATAGGGTCGTTGCCATGTTAGTACGTCGAAAACTCGAAAAACATTCGGAATACAATTATACAACAGCGTACACGAAGAATATAATATAAACCAAGGAATATAAATAAATAAATTGACATAAATTTCATAAAAAAATTAGTGGCGAATTTGATTCAAATTGAATTTATAGAAAATTGTATAGTTTGTGAACAAAGAAGCCAGTGAAGCGATAGTCAAACACTAGTAAAGAAGATTTATAACGGGACATGTAAAACGAACGCATGCTCTTTACTAATATTATCCTAGTGATGATTTTGTAAAGCGGCGTCCGAACACAAGAATTTGATTTGACGTGTGTGTTTGTGGTTGAAAATTTTTTTGTATATATGTGTGTATATACAAATGATTTAAAGTTGTTTGTTTTCAAGTGAACTGTTTTAAGAATGCTGCAAGCTGTAAAGTAAACCCGGCCCCACAAATTGTTTGGTTTTATATATATAAAATTATATATATACTATATCGCGATGAACCGAATCTTTTATCATGTTGGAGCAGCGTGTTCCATAAAAACGTCTTGTTAAATATAATAAAAATATATATAAATTACTTTTACATATATTATATAAAAATAAAAAATATTGCACTCTGCATGTAGGTTACGGTTTCCTTATTGTACAAATTTCATTATTTCATTTCAAATAGAATAATGTACGCAAAGGGAAAGGGATCAAGTGTGCCGTCCGATGCACAAGCACGAGAAAAGTAAGTTTGTGTTAAAATAAGTGTTAATATTCCATTTTATAATATACATATATATATTTTTGGCAATAAAACAACAAGCCAATAATACACCTACAAAATTTCTTTATAAATTATTGTACTTTCTATAAATAGAAAGTTTTCTAAATTTCGATCAAATTACAAACAAAAAAAAATAATACAAAAAAGAAATAATGAATGTATAAAATTAGAAGTGAGTTTATTATTTACAAATTTATGGTAATTTTAGGTTGGCGTTGTATGTTTACGAATATTTATTACATGTCGGTGCACAAAAGGCAGCACAAACTTTCCTATCAGAGGTAAGGGATCAAAAAAATTTGTGTGGAAAAAAACGATATAGGAAATAAACAAATAATGTTTTATAATCATAGATTCGATGGGAGAAAAACATTACCCTTGGAGAACCTCCAGGATTTTTGCACTCGTGGTGGTGGTATGTTTTAAAAAAAAAATGGAAATTGTTGTGCGGTTCTTATTAAAATAATTGTGTTATAATTTTTTAGTGTATTTTGGGATTTATATTGTGCGGCACCAGAAAGGAGAGATACATGTGAACATTCATCTGAAGCAAAGGCCTTTCATGATTATGTGAGTATCTTCCATGCTTTGCAACTTATTTGGCCGATCAATACTCCGTAATGTTGAATTGTGGCAACGCTGTGCGTTGACCAGGTGTATTCGCCCAGTTCATTGTTGTTTAAAAATTTTCAAATAAATTTATTTTAGAAAATTTTGGAAACACAAATTGAAACAATGCTTAAATTTGAGAAAATCTATTTTTTAACTAAATGGTTATATGTTTACGTTTGTTTTGTTCTTAATAATTTTTATATAATTTTTGCATTTATTTATTGTCCTTTCATTTTCACTCAATATTGTTAAACCTGTTTGTTTATTTGTACGGTTGGATTACAATTTTTACCGACCTAACTAGGGGACCTTGAATTTTATCTACTAAAGTCAAACCGACGATATTGTTGTCTTTTCCATATACATATATAAATTAATCATTACTTCATTTGCGGAAAAAACACACGGTTTTGTTACATATATACATATATATACACATATGTGTACATGCGAAGTAAACAAAACAAACTATTAAGTCAATATATATATAAAATTCAATTTTCGAAATATGTCTTAATAATTTTTCCTTTAAATTTTATATTTGTTTGAAAATTATTATTACTAGACACGCAACAGGTAAATTATTCAATTTAACCTTGTTGAAGAAAAAAATTTACAACAGAAAGTCACTTAAAAATGTGTTTTTCGTAATAAAAATAAAAATAGTTTCCATTTAATACATTTCTAAATGTTTAATTTGAAATTTTAATTTTATTTATATACATAAGTACAAATTAAATATATGAATGAAATTTTCACTTATGAATGAAAAATTACAGAGAAAGTCTATTTTATCATAAGTTATTTTGATGTCCAGAATATTGATAGTTTTATTAGGAAATAAACTGTTGTTAATTAATTGGAAAATTAAAGTTTAAGATTAATTTTCAAGGTGGATTTATAACGAATCACTCACATATTTGTCATAATTGATAATGATGCATTTATTACAAATTTGAACCAAATGTTTGTTTTTTTAATTAAAAATAGTAATTAAGATTTTGGTTATTTAATTTCAGGGTTTTGTAAATTCTGGCTATGGTGTTAACGGAATTGCGCACGTAAGTCACAAAAATGTTTATAATGTAATGTGAATACATTAATAATATTTTGAAATTTTAGAATACTGGACCGGCACCAAGTCCTTTGGGTCAAATGCCACCAGCAGATGGTATGCCAGGCGGTCCATTACCTCCTGGCTTTTTCCCAGTAAGTTATTTGAGATGAATTAAAATTTTCCTATGGTAAATATTGTGTTGAATTTTTAGAATTCAACATTGCGTCCCTCACCACCAACGCATCCATCAAGTCAACCATCACCCCATTCACAACCACCACCGCCCCAATCACATATAATGTCTTCACAACCATTTATGGGGCCCCGTTATCCGGCTGGTCCACGGCCTGGTGTACGAATGCCACAAATTGGCAGTGATTTTAACGGAGTACGTATTGTTTATATAAATATATAACATTAATGTTATTAATAAATTTAATTTATAAGCGCTAACACAATAAATAATTATTATTATTCTATTTTTCTACACACCTTTCATTGACACTATATGTATTTAAAGCCTCCCGGACAGCCATTGATGCCCAATAATTTGGATCCAACAAGGCAAGGTAATATAAATCCGATTTATATAAATTTATTATATATACATATATAATATTTTTTTATATTAACTATACTATTTAAAATAATAGATGTTTTACACTTACTAAACTTCTAAAAGGATTTTGGTATACTATATTTTGAAAGATTTGTTTCTTTTAGTAATGGTAAAACATTGGTGAATAAGTGAATAAAATTGTAATATAAAAAATTAATCGATTAATCAAATATTTTTTGATAACGAAGTAACAATGTATTAAAATATTATGAGATTTGCACTAGCATGAAGCGATTTCATGATATGCCTCATGTAATGCATCTATTTCTGTCTCCAGGTGAAGGCGGAGAGTTTGTAGGTTGGCAAGGTAGGCATTGCGCTCCTTCACCACACATCCATTATGCATACACTTCTTTGCTTGCTTTGCTTTTTATTATATATACCATTTTTGTATATAAATATACAAAAAAAAAAGAAAAACAACAATGGAGTACAATACGTGTATATGTAAAGGCTATTTAGAGCAAAGTAGTCGCTTAGTTTATAGAGCTGTTCTTTAATTTTAATAAAATATAATCAAAAAAAAAAAGAATAACAATAAATGTATACACGTATTTATTTAAATAATTAAGAATTTATAGTCTTATCATTGGTGCTAGCATGCGGTGTCATTCGTGCTCTTTGTACATAAATTTTATTTTTTATTTTTTTAGTTAAATTTAATTTTTATTTTTTTTTTTTAATAAAATAAACACGAATTGTTTTAAATGTTGTGAATTGTATGAGAAGAAATATTGTTTGATTATTGTATAGGGGCAGCAGCTGCACAAAGGATGAATCCACCAAGAGGGCCATCGATGGGACCTTTAGGTCCTGGAACGTATGGGCCTGGATTAAGAGGGCCACCTCCAAATAGTGGTATTGGTCCAGCCGGTCCTATGCCCCCAATGACAATGACTGGCCCTGGTGGAAGGCCGCAATGGCAACCAAATACGTCAACTGTTAGTATATATTTAATTTAAATGTCAAAATTTCCGAGTTTTTTTGTGTTAAGAAAGTGATAGACTTTTATTTGTTCCTTTTTTAACATAATAAACTCTAAAAAAAAACACAAGGAACTCTGTATTTACACTTTACACATAATTGTTTGTTGAATCAACTGTGAATTAAAAATAATAAAGTTACGTAGAGAGTTAACACTAAATTTTGATTTTAAACTTTGAACTTGAACATAATACTACATACGTAGACTTTAATACTAAACTTAAAATAAAAATGCTAAATTTAGAAAGTATTTATGTACTTTGTTTTCAAATATATAATGTAATATTGTAATTCAATACTTAAGAATCACAACACAATGTTTATGCATAAAAGGAATGTGCTCTGTTAAACACATATTTGAGTTTAGATTATAAATATTCCATGTAGTTGTAAATTTTATAGTAAACGTTTAAATTTTTGTACAAATGTTCTTTATTTAAAATTTGTATAAAGAAATTACTCATTTATTGGATTTTTTTTAAATGTAACTAAAAACTTTAAGTAGAATATTCTTAATTCATAAATAAAACTCTAAATTTCTATATTAGATGATTAATAATAGTTTGATAAATTTTAAATGTAAATTCATTCATTAACTGTTAAATAAAAAAATTATTATTAAATTTTGTTTATACTTTTGTTTATTATTATATATTTTGTTTTCTTTGTAGCCGATGAACTACTCCTCGTCGTCGCCGGGCAACTACGGAGGTCCCCCAGGTTCGGCAGGTCCAGCTGGTCCCGGTACACCGATAATGCCAAGTCCACAGGATTCAAGTAATTCAGGCGGTGAAAATATGTATACATTAATGAAACCAGCTGTAGGTGGTAATATGCCAGGTGACTTCCAAATGGGAGGCGGACCGGAATCAGGACCAATGGGTCCAATGGGACCGAATTCGATGGGCCCAGTATTGAATGGTGACGGTATGGATGGTATGAAAAATTCACCAGCAAACGGTGGCCCAGGCACACCCAGAGAGGACAGTGGTAGCGGAATGGGAGATTATAATTTAGGTGGTTTCGGTGGACCCGGTGAAAATGTAAGTACAAAATAAACAAACCAAGAAAAAAACAAAAAAAAATATACGGAAAACAACCAAACCAGTAGTTTTTTTTTTATATATTTAGTTTGTTTAGTATTTATCATTATTATTTTCTGTTGGTGTTTGGTTTTTTATTGCTTTTCTGCTTTAAGTAGACTGACAATTAACAATTTAAAATATGGTCGCTTTAATTGCAGGACCAAACGGAATCGGCTGCTATTTTGAAAATAAAAGAGAGCATGCAAGAGGAGGCCAAGAGGTTTGAGAAAGACTCGGACCATCCTGAGTATTTCATGCAATAACTTCCAAGCCTTGCCTCTTTGGCTGGTGGACGCCTAGGCCTCTATATTAT
This sequence comes from Oryzaephilus surinamensis, assembly GCA_004796505.1. Taxonomy (NCBI): domain Eukaryota; kingdom Metazoa; phylum Arthropoda; class Insecta; order Coleoptera; family Silvanidae; genus Oryzaephilus; species Oryzaephilus surinamensis. The sequence continues at coordinate 29,243 of SSSI01010528.1, forward strand.
ATCCTCTTCCTAACCCCTTGTACTAACATGGGCGGTGGTGTGCTCAGTGCTCAGCTCTTCTATATATATATACATAAATAATATATATCAAAATAAAAATATATCATATTTATTTAGAGAAACGATTTTTTTACCAAAAAAAAAAAATAAAAATGAAAGCCAAAACATTAATGACAAAAAAGTAAAAATTATAGAAATTTGCCTCGCATTACGCCGACTTTACTAGTCAAATGAGTATTTCTGTTCTGTTTACAGATATTCCTGTGAGGCTGAGCTGAGATGAGCGCCGATCCAAGCATTATGGACGTTGCACTGTTAAGCATACAAGTTCCTGACTCTCCTATCAATACATACAAATCAATATAATAAAATTACATATAAAAAATAAATAAATCTTGTCCACCAGCCTAGGCCAGATTGGATGTAATCAAGGCGTTCTATTATTTGTAATGTCTTTGCATGTGTCTACATTCCTCTACGGATCAGATTACAGATGGGTGATAAATAAATTTAAAAAAAAAGAAACCACTACAATGAAGCAACACGATTACAAATATCTCATATACACAAATTTTATTTTATTTATTTATTATTTAAAAAAATATATCTATACACTCCACTTTAATCTGTTCCGACTTAAACGTCGCATCACTTTATTACTTATGTGTAACATGCAATAGATAAAAAGCAACAAGTTTGGTGACAAAAAAAATACAGAAAGCTCATAAAAATTCCCATCATTTACGTATTTCTATCTATCTGTTCCTCTACTCTTTCTTCCTTCAGCAAAATATTTAAAAATACAAAAAAATAACCCCATATCCTCTTATATTCCATACAAAACTTACCACCCTTTCCCATTATTAAGAGAATATTTACACTTGAATAAATACAAATTATTTCATTGTTCTTAACTTAAATACAATTCTTTTATGATCTTGGAACGTCATTAGATTTATAAGAAAAATAAAGGCAAAAAAATACTTTATTTATGATTTTTTGTTCTTAAAATTATATACTTAAAATATTAGGTTTTATTTCTTATATTATTATTTTTTTCTGAATGTGTATGAATGTTTTTTGAGTACGAATGCGATGACTGAATTGTGATAATGATATTATTGTGAAAATGATACATTTTCATTTAATATTGTTTTCTTTTTTGTATGGACATAATAAAAATATTAAAAGTTGAAATTTGTTTTATTTGTATACACTTTTATCTAAGAGTTAATAATATCTCTCTAATAAAGATATGTATAAATAAATAAAGAATATGTAGATAAATTTTTAAAGTTTAATCTAATGTAATTTGCTTTAATTTAATTAAAAAATTGTTTTCAAGACTATATAATAGTTTTATTGCAATTAACTCACCAGTTAACCCAATTTAACCTTTCATTTAATTTTCAAATGCATTTTGTAAAAATTTTCATATAAAACAATATTTATTTTGAGATAAGATAAACAACGTTAAAAAATATTGCAAATAAGGAAAGTTGAATAATTGTAGATTAAATTAAACTATAAAACAGGGTGAATTAGGTGTGGATTAAAAAACAGAGAGAAATATATATTTTATGTAAGTAGAATATGAATATACTAATGATAATGTTGTGTGATTAATTTACTAGTATATAGAGCTGACATTCTAAAAGTTTTTTAAAGACAAAAGACGTGTCTTAGCGGGAGATCAAAAATTTTAATCTAAATATATAAGCTGAAATATAATAAGACTTTTAGTTCAAGTATAGTATGTGAATAAAATACAAGAAAATTGTTGTAGTTTTATGGAAAATTCTTTTAAGATGCCTTCAGATGTGAAACAACTCTACGATAATTTAAATGAACTTTTAGCAGGTAAATTTTTGATTTTAAATTAAAACTAATACATTTTTGCATAATAAATATTTACATATTTTTATTTAAAAAAAATGTTCAACGATAACAAAATACAATAAATTAAATACATATATCTGAAATTATTCACAGGAAATATAAGTGTTATAAATTTAACAGGATGTAGGCATATTTTTATTTCCTTGTAGATATATGTGAATTTTTATCTGATGATAAATTGGACAAACTATCACCACGTGAGCGCAAAATTGCTGACCATTTAATCAAACGATCAAAGACACAGTTAGTGGAAATTTCAAAAGTTTCTTCAAAATTGGACGAAGATGATAAAGGCTCATATGTTGATATGAGCGGTAAAACTGGTAAGAAAAGTATTTTCAATAAAATCTCCATCGTTTTTGTAATAGTATTTTATTAAAAGATCAAAATGGGCAACAAAACCAAGAACTGAATATTTATTCTTTAGTAGAGGAAGATTCTGATTTAAAAAAGGATGATAATTCATTGGACACGAAATCATTTGCAACAATTTCCCCATTCAAAGGTATAAAATGCCAGGAAACGTTTAAAACATAATATAAAATTGTTGATTTATTAGATTTATCAGCAAAAGATTTGTGTCGAGATATTAAATATGGATATATACAAAAACAAGTTAGACTTTTATTTTTCGATACGTATAAACGAATGTTTGCTGGTATTCATAATAAATGGTTTCTTGTATATCCAAATGAAAAGGCATCAAAACCATGTTTAGCATTAGATTTACTTTGTCACAAAGCCAAAGAATTGTCCGATGAAAATGAAAATGCACAATTTATAATTTTTTCAACAAATGGCGAAAATAAAAAATATTTTGTAATATTATCACTTTTACTTAATTATTAAAAAAACTATTGTTTTCTTTTAGTTTATAGCTAAAACTAATAAAGATATGCAACAGTGGATCGTGAATATAAATAGAGCTGATATTGAAACAGAAGAGATTGAAGAAGACGCCAAAAATCCTAGGTATACAATTAATTTGGGCACTAATCAACATAGAAATAAGAAAACTGATGAAACTAACAATGAATTAAATGAATATCAAGATGTAGAACAGTCGTAAAATAGTTATTTTAGTTTTGTTTTTACTTTATATATTTGTACTTTATTTTTTAGTGTCAATCAAGGGGAATTACCTGAATATGTACAAATAGAATCGTAAGTATTATATTAGACATATAGGTATATATGCAGTTCTTGTTTATTTTCCATTTTAGCACCGATGAGGTAATATTGAGAAATAAAGAAACAACTAAAATCTTGAAAGGCAAGACAGTTATTGAACCGTAAGTGAAAGTCCTATTTTTAATAACAATTTATTTATTTATCTATTTAATTTCCAGTGCTAATAATAATATTGAACGAAAGAATCTGCCATTAAAGCATCAAATTAATGTAGCTAAAACAAAAACAAAACTTCCACCGCCACCACCACCCCCAAGAAAATATAATGTTAATAATGAAGATGACGACGAAGATAATGTTTATGAACAAATTCCAGCTCCAACAGGAAAAACAACATTACATAAACCCGAAATAAATTCATTTAAAACAACACAGTCGAATATAGTCGAAACAACAAATAACAATAATAGTAATCGATCTTCGGAAGACAGTTGTGAATATCAACAAATTCAAAATAGTCAAACAATGGCAAATTCAACAGATTCATTTTCACCTACAGACGATGAAGAACATATTTATGACCAATTGGTCGGAAAAAAATAAATTTGTCTTGAATATTTTTTTAACTTCATTCTTTTATATAAATACAAAATGCATTTACTTATAATTATTGTATAATTTGTAATCACAAACTAACTTTAATAAAGTATTTATCCAACATAAATTGTTATCTTTATTTAAACAATAAAAATTTGTAGGACACATTAAAATTCGGTGTAAACATTCGTCAGTTATTTAAATTTTCAGGAGATTTAATTAGTTCATCGCAAGGCCGTCAGTCTAGATAGTAACATATTTAAAAAATAATAAACAGGAATCTTCGAATCACGGCGCATGCAGCTTTGAAGGGTTGCTAGGGTTACTTAGGAATATAAAATTGCGCAAATAACACAACTTAGTCCCTATTATAAGCAACATTAAACATGACGTAAACGTAGATTGAAAACAATTGTATAATTTTGTTTATGCAAAAAATTAGTGTTATAATATTATTTACAATTTATAATTTAGAAAAACATATTTTTCAGGTATTGTATTATACCATTGTTTTAAATATTGTTTATATACACATGTAACTGAGAATCAGTTCAATATAAATATAAATTCCACCCACACAAATGATACTGTTCTGGTATTTGTACTAAAAATTATTTTCTAAATGGAAAAATTTGTTTATTATTATAAGAAAACCCAAGTTTCACGTACACGATATGGACAAACGATTCCTTTGATTGTTTATAAAGCCAACAAAAACATTTTGTTGGAAATATCACACGATATAATTATGTAAATAAATAAATTTGAAATTTCTTCGCAATTTTATATTTAATTGTTTTAAATAATTAAAATTAAAAAATATACATATTAGGTTGTACTTAACAATAAACAACATGCAAAAAACTCGTGTGTTTTTACATTGAAATTATACAACAAATTGAAAACAAAACAAAAAAAAATTATCATAAATTTTCTATTTGTTTTTTATTGAAGCAATATAAGTAATATTATTAATAAGTAATGTGAGTGCCTCGTGTTTGATTGTTTTTTTTTTCTCATTTTTATTGTGATGAACTGATGACAATAATATTCAAGTGTTTTTTAACTCACAAAAACTAATTAAATAATTCTAGAAGCGTGTTTTTTTTTGTTATAACAATTTAAATCTAGCATTAATACAACAAAAAATATTTGCTAAAAATGTAGGTGATATTCATATGTACATATATTCATGTCTATTTATAGATAATAGGGATAAATATTTAATTTCTAATGTAGAAATGATTTGAACATATTTTTTCTGTTTGCGCAGATAATAACCTTTTTTCAGACACTTGACAATTACTGTTACCTTCCTTCGCCCTTAGAAATAAACCATACTATATCATAATATAACCCTAAAACGTTGGCAAAAATGTAAGTTTCATTTTATTATTGTTTAACAAATATATTTTACAATGTACATTTTGTTATTCTGGGCTTAAAATTACTTTTGTAAATAAATAACATAAAAAATTTTTGAATAAATATTGTTCTATAATTTAATTAAAAACTATACACAAGTTTATTTGTTTACATTAAAATTAATTAACCAATTAATTATTAATTTAATCTGTACTTTGTTCTGTATAATAAATTTTATATATTATTATTAATATGAACGTGTTTATGTTATAGTTTTTCGTTAAATTTAAATAATAGTAGACAATTTGGCGACAACATCATAAATTTTAAGATAAACTAACATTGAAAATGCATTAAGTAATCAAACAAAAATTTATCGTTTAAAAATTTGTTGAAAATTGCCAACAATGGATCAAAGTCCAAGTTTTGAAGGAACAAAAAAAATGTGTAATAAATTTCTTGAGTGAAAAACACGTGTCTCGTTGAATGTACAATAAATGCAGAAGTCCTGATTGCTATTTTTAAAAATAATATACATAATGTATATTTTTAGCGATTTCCTTTTTATTATTACATTGCCAATTCTTTGTTGTTAACGACACAGACAATCAATGTTTAATAAAAACGATAACACAAATACGTGGGACATGATTCACATTTATTCATCAGGTTGTATTATATTTCAACAACAAATATTTTCTAATTACATAAAATAAAAATCCGTGTCAAAAATATTTGTTCTGATTTTTTTTTTTGTATTTTGAAGCACATTGACCGCAGAAAGTCGATATCATTTTCGAATCACGTGAAGAGGTAGTGAAATTGCATAAAATGCATCATATAATTTTAAAATGGAAACACTGTATTATATGAAAATTTGCAATATATTCTATTATTTCGTACTCGTAGAAATGAATTACAATATATTCTTATAGATTTGATTGAAATTCGATTGTGAATTTTTCCATTGTTTAAATTTCATAGATGTTTTTCTATAAAAATTTTATTTTAAATAAAAAAGATACTTTACACGAGATGCTATTTTTTTTACATTCACTTTAAGATCACGAATATGTTGCGTGAAATGTATGTGAGTTTGTAAACAACAGTTCCAGTCATATAGGGAGCACACAACGTTCAACCGGTTAGTTATATCGAAATAATCGGTGTGATACAAAGAAAGAATAAAAACAGTTTTGTAGTAGTGAATTATAAAAAAAATTTCTGTCCAAAATTTGTTTCAACAATTCTGTTGTGTTCTGTGTATAGAAAATGTTAACAGAATCAAATATTGAAAATTATCACGATCGGTAAATATTAAACACAATTTTTTTTTCTAATTTCAAATCATAACAAATAAACAAATTTTAATTGTTTATAAATTGCTTGATATTTATTTAATTTCCTTGTATGCAATTGAACTTTATATTAAAAAAGGTTATCGCTTTTAATTGAGCGTAAAATTTATTTTTAAAACGGATTCTCCTTTCTGTTCAAATTGATTAATCATCAAAATTTCTACAGAAATTTCTTAAAAAGAAATTGTTCATTTAAACTGGGTCGCAAATTAAATTTAATTGACCAATTTGTTACAGAAAAATGAACAAACTTTGCCGTCAAGTGTCCATTGAATCGCCTGGCACTTCAATTAAGGACTGCGTATTCAATTTCGAAGTACCAGTGCCAGATGTGCCCCCAAATGGTGCCAGAATTCGTGTTGTATGTGCTGGTGCTTGTTATCGCATGAGAAATCGTTCACCATCCACATCCAGCTTATCATCTGTCCATTCGACACAATCCGTTGAAGAAGTGAATTGCGGCCCATCGTACCATGGTTTGCGAGATGGTGCCTTGTTTCCTGGTTACGAAGTGGCTGGAATTGTCGACGAACTCGGTGCAGATTTGACCGACACAAATGGTGGAATTAAAGTTGGACAACGCGTTGTTTTGTATCCGTACGATGGCATACCACATGGTTATGCTGAATTCATTGTCGTACCAGATTTGTCCTATTTGGTACCATTGCCAGACAATTTGTCGTTGGGTGTTGCTGCCATTTTACCAACTGGTGCATTGTTAGCAAAACAAGCCGTCATTGCGGCACACGAACATTTCCAAAATATATGTTCAAATCGCGCCAAACACAATAAAGTGAAAATATTAATTGTTGGTACTGGTGGTTTGGCTTTATGGGCATTAAGACTGGCTGAACAGTTGTTTAGTGGACCAGATTACAAAGATAGGGCACATATTACTGTTGCCACACTTAAAGATGAAAGTTTTCTATTAAATTCTGGCGCATTGAAAAAGTAAATAACACGCAACATTTGGAATTTTTTCACTAATTCAAATTTATATCTGTTTAGAGTTAATATAGTACAATGGAATGAAGATTGTTATGAAAAACAACTGATTGAACGTACAAAAAATGCATGTAACGGTTTGGTAGATATTGTTATTGACTTTGGAACCACATCACGTTCGTTACATCGTTGTTTACAGTGTCTTAATACTGTAAGTGTGACGAAAACAATTAAAAAATTTTTTAATTAGTAATGTTTGTTTTTCGTTTTGTTTTACAGGGCGGTGTTGTATTGATTAGTGAAGAAGTTGGTGAACGTTTAATACCGAAATTTTCTCGAATGATAAATGAACGTAATCAAAAAATTGAAATTGTTGCACGCGGTTCTGTTGAACAATTGAAACAATTAGTTGAATATGTTGCCAATGGTGATGTTGTACCGCCACCACATACAGAATTTTCCGTTGATGAAGCATCGACAATGATGGAAAAACTTTGCCAGTCTGAAATACCCGGCCGTGCTGTAATACGTTTTCACGATATTCAGTAAAAACAATATTTCTCTTCAACTATTTATTGTGCTCTCATCGATGATCTTGTTTTTTACCAAATTTATATTAATAATAAGTAGTTATTATTCATTTCAATGTGATTTCATAATTCTAAATTTCTAAGTAAACTTTATATTTTTTCTAATAAAAAGTATTACATATTTCGTAAATGTTTGTTAAGTTTAAGTATACTAAAAATACATATATGTATAAACAAAAACACTTAATAAATGTTTACTCATAGTTGTAACTTAAATGTGATAAGTTTTTTATTTTGTATTATTAACAAAATAATATAGTATTATGTACTGTATTATTTTGATGTATTTTAAGTTATGTTTTTAATGTAAATATAAGTGCACATTTTAATAAAGCCTTATATGTATGAATTCAGTTTTATTTTGCTAGAATATTTAGTCCTTAACTATTTTTAACTCTCAAGGCTGCATTAATGAGTAACACATTTAAAACGATTAATTTGTGGAAACTAACAACGTAAATTTACTTGAAACCAAGAAAAAATATTTTTTTCATTTAGTCCTTTTATCTATCTTTTTTGTGTCAGTTTAGACTTTAGCAGGTGCTTTATCAAATAATTTTTTATATACACTAATTGATTACTTTTTTTTTATTAATAAAGCTGTTTAACATTCTTTAACAAGCCCGTGTTTTTCCTTTAATTTTTCTTCAACTGAGATTTAAAATTGTTTTTCTCAAACTTTGTTACATAATTTTTATTTTAATCTGATTTCTTATTTTCGATTTAACCTTTAAACATTAATTTTGAAATTTGATACTGTGATTATATCAAATAAAAACAAAGATATATAGTTATTTATCTAAATTTCTACAAGGTCTTAATTGATAGGGTGAATAAATTATTTAAATTTGAATTTCTTTAGGGTTTTTATGCCCTTGTCAAAGTACAAAGTGTTAAGTGTAGTTGAAGAAAATATTAACATGGCTGCTTGTTTAGAGTGTCGGTGACCATATAATGTGAAAAATAAAAATAAATATACGAAAATAAGTAAAGTGTTTAAATGTGAATAAACTTAAAGATGACATAAATTATAAACAAAAAACAATGGAGTATAAAATGCTTATATTTTATATTATTTGTTTAATTTTTCCGCAATATTTATGTCTAGAACAAGGTATAAATGTATTTTCTTTTATATTATGAAATATATTTATAATCTATTGTTTTTTCAGCATCATTTTATGGTAATAGTTATATTTCAATACCATTTAAGGAAGCAAAAAGTTCAACAGATATACATTTTAAATTTCGTACACATTTAACAAATTCATTAATATTATTAGTTGCTGGTACAACAGATTATTGTATTGTTGAATTAGAAAATGGTAAATTAAAAGTAAACATTAATCTTGGAGCTGGTGAATTTGAATTATTGTCACCATCTAATACGAAATTGAACGATTTTAAATGGCATGATGTCGTTATTGAGAGACGGGAAGCGAATTTATCAATGATTATTGATAAAACACATAAAGTACAGTAAGTTAATGAGCACGTAAACTTTCCATAATTAATTTTTATTGAAATGAATTCGTCAATTTTGATGACTATAAAAATTTTCTATTTTAGAAAACATCTTCCAGGCAAATTTTTCGAATTAAATATACATTATGGCCTTTTTGTTGGCGATCACAGATATAAAAATAATACAGATATATTTTTCGGGCATGTAGAAAAGTTTAGAGGTTGTTTAGCTGATTTAGTATATAACGATATACGTGTTTTACAACAAGCTAGACATCGTCAATCAAATACTGTGGTACAAGGTATTACCTGGAATTGTGCTGCCGAATTTGAGGCCACAATTGATAAACCAATCAGTTTCGTTGAAGATGATTCTTATATGGTAATACCAAATAAAGTAAATAACAAAGAAATTAAAATCACCTTCGAAATACGTACAGTAGTAAAAGATTCCTTATTATATTATAATCCAAGTTACATAATGACGTCTGATTATTTTTTAATAAGTATTATTAATGGTAGTATAAATTGTATTGTTAAAATTGGTGAAAAAGAAATTAATTTAAGTAATGCTATATATGTTGCTGACGGTAAATGGCATAAAATAACATTACGTTTACGTACAAATCAAATTGAATTAAAAGTTGATGAAAATATTGTAAATGAATTGAATATTCATGGTAATATATTTAAATTAAGTGATAGTTCCTATATAGGTGGTTTAGAAATTAGTAAAAGATTTCGTGCAACATCAAAAGGATGTGGAAAAATATGTGATAATAATTTTAAAGGATGTTTAAAAAATTTCTACATAAACGATGTGAAAAAAGGTCTACCAGATGCACAAATAACTGATGGTTTGTTGCCTGGTTGTATGTGGACTTATCCATGTCTACAAAATCCATGTAATTCGAATGCAATATGCGTACAACAAGGTCTGGATTCATTTAAATGTGAATGCAACGAAGAGTTTTGTATTAAACAAAATTATACGGAAAGTTATAAAATATTTTCGAAAAACCATTTAGCAACTGATTTGGAAATTTTAACAATCGAACCATTACAAGTATTAGAAGGGCAAAGTCAAATAATTACGGTTAATAATTTACATATTGTGTTGGATTACCAAAAGTATGGAATTAAAGACAGTGGAATTATTTTCAATATTATCGATGGTCCGGAACATGGTAGTATTACAAAAGACGTTTGGACTGACGAAAAGAACACATTTACATTAAATGATGTCGTAAGAGATAAGATACATTACGTGCACGATGGATCTGAAGAGATACACGACAGTATTTCGATGGAAGTTGAATTTTCCACAGATGATACATTCATTTTACCTGTTTATCTTCAAGGAAAATTCCATTTTCATTTATCAGCGAATATTATACCCACCAATGATCCACCAATTTTGAATGTAAAAGATATATCTGCCATTAGAATTGTGCAGGTTTGTTGATTGTTTTCTATTAGATATTAATTTTTATTTTCTTTTAGCAGCATGGCCTGAATAATTAACATATTTATTATGATTTTTTAGTTTATTTGCTGTAGTTTTTATTTAACATAATTAATATGAAATGAATTCATTCGAATTGAACAAAATTATCTATTCACTATGTTTAATTTTCGTTATTTATTAAACAAATTGTAAGTGTTTGGATTTTATTTAGCAATTATTTAATTTGAATGGTATTTTAGGGTACAAAAAAATTAATAACAAACAATATATTGAAGGCAATCGATCTTGATAATGCATCAACCCATTTAATTTACAATATAATTAAATCAGATAATGGATATTTTGAAAATGTTAACAAAATTGGTGTACCTATAAAATCATTTACACAGGAAGATATTGATAATAATTTAATATATTATGTTGAACGTAGCCAGAGTATGAATAAAACAGATACATACATATCACTAACAATATCTGATGGTATTGAAACAAGTAAATTATATAAAATACGTGTATCGATAACACCACAATATTGGCGACTAGAAAATAATACTGGATTAATTGTATTGCATCAAACTTCATCAATTTTAACACCATATAATTTAAGTTTCACCTCAAATGTACCAAATAGTGATTATCGTGCTCAATTTTACGTTGTTAAAAAACCAAACTACGGTGTTATTGAAATTGAAAAAAGCATCAACGATTGGGAAGCAACTGATCAGTTTTCGAGCAACGATTTGAAACAGCATCGAGTCAGATATCGACATTCTAATGGGAAGCCGGAAATCGATGAATTTCAGGTAAGTTCTCACAATTAGCGAAGTTATGGGAAATTTTTGCTACGACTACACCAAATTGATTTTTGTAAAAATGTTTATAATTATATTCGCGTTTTCAGTCGATAATTATGAACATAAACTTTGGGAGTCCACGTGGACTTAAAATAATATTTTAAAAAAATTTCCGCTACCGGTACATTGATTTGATACAAAAATATGTTTTCCAAGCTATTATAAACTAATAAACTGATAAGAATGAACATGTTTTTTTACTATTTATTCTTAAATAGCGACGTGCTTCCTGGTAACGTTTTATTGTCCATTTAAATACGACAAAAAAAGAATTATAAATTAACAATATAAGCACGACTAGAAAGATTTTCGTTGTAATAAAAACACGTTCATTTATAATGATTGCATAATATACGTATATAAATGAAATAAACAATTATTGTATTTGTTTCATAAAATAAGTCATTGTGGGTAATTTAGGGACTATAAATCTTATAAAAATCAAATTGATATAGTCGTACATCAAATTGTCAAAATGTTGAGTAACATATATTGAATTTGATACAGTTTCAAACAACTTTGGACAAAACTGCCGTTTATACATTTCGTCTAACATTTGCCAAATGCACTTTATATAATACTGTATTGAAAGAAATCAATTTACATAATTTATGGGAATATTCAATAACAACAGACTATCTTTTATACGAAACAAAACCATTAAAACCTCTTACATCAATTAATTATGTTTTGACGAAACCGCCACAATATGGATATTTATTTTCATCTGTATCGAAATATAAACTACGATCTTGTGATACATTTACACAGGAAGATATTATTCTAAAAAATATTAAATATCGTTTATATCAGAAGGGTTATTCTATTATAAATGATCAATTTACATTTGTTGTTTTATCACCTGGATGTAATAATATAACAAATAATTTTACAATTAAATATACACCAATTAAAGATGATGTAAGTAAGATACAAGTAAATATAAAACAAATTAAAGTTGACGAAGGAACAACAACTGTTATAAATAATAATAATTTGTATTTTAATATTGAATTTGTTACTGATTTAATGTTTAATGTTACTAAAAAACCTGATTATGGTATATTACAAGTAAAACGTAATGGTAACATAAAAAATGATTCAAATTATTTCACATTGAGTGAAATTAAGAAAAATTCTTTATATTATACGCATGATGGAAGTGAAACAGTTAGTGATTATTTCACATTTATGGCATTATCACCGAACAATGAAAATTTCCAATATGTTTCAAATGTGAATTTTACGATCCAATTAAAAAATGATAACAGCCCTATTAGGGTGATTGATAAAGTGTTTAATATTGTTGTTGGCGGAGAAAGATTATTAACTGGCAATGATTTAAAATATATTGATGCCGATTTAGGTACATTAACAACTGATATTATTTATACTTGCCGTGAATCGACAAATGGAAATTTTTATAACATTAAAAATCAAAATACAAAAATAACAGAATTTACACAATATGATTTGGACAATAATTTGGTACTATTTAAACATAAAGGGCCCGAATATGGTAAAGTACGTTTATGGGTGACTGATGGACAATTCCATGTAAATGGTGTATTAGAAATACAAGCTTCAGCCCCATTTATTCATATAATAATGGATAAAAAAGTGATTGTTGAACAAAATAAAGTGGTTGTTTTAACAAAACAACATTTATCATATACGACAAACTTATACGCTAATGATTTTGATGTATTTTACGAGATTACAACAAAACCAACATTTGGTAAAATTGTATATTCGAAAACGTTATATAATTTACAAAATTTTACACAAAATGATGTTAATATTGGATCGGTTAGTTATTTAAATGAGGCATCATCTAGTAATGCAGATGAAATTGGCATTAGAATACGTTGTAAAGATGCTGTAAATGTTGGACAATTAGGTGTATGGATTTTGCCATCAATTTATTGGGAACCATTAAATATTAAGACAAATCAATTGTTATCGGTTGAAGAATCGACTAGTGCATTAATTACTAAAAAAATATTGGATGTTCAACAACCAAATGTACCGCCATCGGCAATTATTTATTATATAAATGAAATGCCCGAATTTGGATATATTACGATATTAACGGATAAAAACGTTAAAGAACCAAATAATGTGTATTCATTTACACAAGATATGATTAATGATAACAAAGTATTATACATACAATCAGGGACTAATCAAACTGTTGACAAAGTCTTATTTAATGTTACAAATGGCATTGTTTGGTTGAAAAATTTCCAATTAAATATTGAAATAATTCCTGAAAGATTATATTTGAAAACGTCTAATTTGTTGGTGAATGAAGGCGGTTTTAGTATTATTACATCAAATATTTTGTCAGTACAAACACAATACTATAAATCAAAAGTAACATCATATACTATTAAAAAGGATGCTAAATTTGGTTGTATTCAATTATATAAACGATGTTCTAAAACGAAAACTTTTACTCATAAAGAATTAATTGGTAATGTTGTGCGATATGCACATGACGGATCGGAGAATTTGTCAGATGAAGTTGTTATTGTTGCTGAAGCTGGACAAAAAATTAGTTTACCAGTTAGTTTAACTATTACAATACTGCCAGTTAATGATCAAATACCTAAATTAGTTAATAATACTGGATTGACTATGTGGGAAGGTGGAACGGCCGTCATAACGAACGAAATGTTAGGTATTTGTTTTAAATTTACGTGAAAACTGGATTTTAATTTTATGTTTGATGTTTAAAGCTGCTACAGATGAAGATAAACCGCAAGAAGAGTTGAAGTATCAAGTCCAAAGTTGTTGGTGGGGTGTTGTTACATTAACAACAAATTTAACCACAGCTTTAAACTATTTTACTCAGAAACAGGTCAATAAAGGGCTTGTGGTATTTCGTCATCACAGTAAGTATAGAAACATTTATTTAAAAAAATTCTGTAATGTTTTACACTTTTAAATATCAAATTAAAATCTTTTAGATGGCACTGAGGCCCGTTTTAAATTCAACGTAACTGACGGCTTACATACAACAAATAATTATTTATTTCCAATAAAAACGAAACCAGTTCATATGAAATTAATAAATCGTCCATTACATATATTTCCATTACAACGTAAATATTTAACATCGAATAATTTATTAACGCTTATATCTGATACAGAACGAACTATTTACTATGAAATTGTTGTACCTCCAGCGTTGGGACGTTTAATGATTGAATCAGACGAATCCAATGGTATATATAAAATTGTTAACAGTTTTACACAACATGATTTAAACAATAGTAAAATATTTTACGAACACACCCATCAATTTTCCGATTTATATGCAAACGATTCATTTGTATTTAATGTAAACGCATATTTAACTCCATCATTAAAAAATCAACTTCTTAAAATCGATATTTCCGTTTCATCTGGCGGTTTGGATGCTTACGTTCACATTCCTAAAATCGTTGTGGATGAGGGTGGAATGACGAACGTGCCATTAAATTTAAGCGGTGTTGTATTTTTCTTGGAAAATCACGCCAGTTTACGTTCGCCGATTATTCATGCTTCTGCAAATCTTCCCCAACATGGACAAGTATTTTTAAAGAATAATCTCAATTTAACAATGTTTACACAGCATCAGTTAGAATCGGGACAAGTATATTACGAACATGATCATTCCGATTCGTTGGGAGATTATATAATATTTTCATTGTATTTAATACCGGGGTATATAATTTTGTGTAATGTAACTGTACCTGTTACCGTAAATCCAATCAACGATCAACCATTTAATTTAGTAACACCGGCACCTAGTTTAACTGTTGTACAAGGAGAAAATCATACAATAACTAGAGATGAATTATGTACGGAAGATATTGACACACCACCAGATAAATTAAAGTACGATTTAATTTCAAGTCCAAGTTACGGTAAACTGGTATTATTACCGGAAGCAATACCTATAACATATTTCACACAATCAGATATTGATGATAATAAGTTAGTTTATATGCACGATGGTAATGGTTTAAAAGATGCCTTCCAGTTTCGTGTGTGGGATGGAAAATTTCGCCCACAATTTACATTATTTAATGTTATTGTAGTACCAATAAATATAACAATAACTCCTGGTTTACCAGTTTATTTGCAACAAGGTTCTGATGTTGTATTTTTAACGGAAAAACAATTTTTTATCGAAACAAATGCGAATAAATATAAAATTAAATATACAATTAAAAAACAACCAAAACATGGTGTTTTATATGTGAAAGATAATCCAATGTTAAGTTTTACACAAAATGATTTACACGATGAAAATGTTATGTATTTACAAACTGATATGACAACGGCAAATGATAGTTTTAATGTTGTTGGTGAAATAAATGCTGGTAATACGACATATTCGCAAAATGTTGACGTATTCATAAAAGTGCAATCATTAATGCAAATACATAATTTCACTGTTATATCTGGTAATATAAATAAAATAACATTACATGTATTGGATGCAACACCATTAGCGAAATTAACAAACAGTAATCCACGTTATAAGATTATATATTTACCAAAATATAGCGAAATACGTAAAATAATACGAAGTTCCGGTGAAAAACGTAACGTATTAGATACAGTTGTAAATAGTTTTACACACGATGAAATACAAAGCGGTTTAATATATTTATATATAAAAGATATTGAAGTACCATGGATGGGATTGTATGATAGAATTGTGTTTATGTTAGCCGCTAGTATTTTTCAACCAGCTATAAGCGAGTTAAAAATACATGTTAAATCACCGTTACATAATGATTTGTACTCAACATTGGCTGGACCAAGTGATCCAGCGGGACATGAAGGTGGATTGCATCTAGCCAGTCCTAATATGACCAGAGATTACCTCCTCATCGGTAAAATTCGGAACTTTTCCGTTACAAATTCCAATTTTGTTATTTTTTTTAGTGAGTATGGTGACTGGAGTTGTAATTTTGGGTGTAGCTGTAATTGTGGTAATTAAATGTCGTTCACTAGAAGTTGAAGAATTAAACAAAGAAGAACAATGTATGCAACCAATTCCTTTGCCACGTCCACCAGACCGTTTGATGACTTCTTCGCCACCCCTGAAGCAAACTGTGGACGGTTATGCGGCCCCAACTTTGCCACAATGCAAAGTGACACCATTGAATCGCGAAATTGATACGCACTCATGTTACCCATATGGCGTTGAAGAACATCCAGACGATTGGAGTAGTTGTGATGCATCTGATCCCCCATGTCCCAGTAAAAATATTATGTTACGCAGAAATCAATATTGGGTTTGATAATAGTCGATAAAAGAGAATAAAAACAATTTTTTTATACCATTAATAGTATATTCTTAATGATATAAGTGTGTGTACTTGTGTGAGAAAAATTATAAAAACAAACCAGTTTCGTTCATTTTTATATTATATACTTATAGAAGATTTTTATACTAATTACTTTTGTAGGAGTTTTACTTAGAAATGCATTTAAACATTAACAATTTTCGATTTATTGTTAAATGTGACCAAAGAAATAATAGTAGTTACCAAATATTAATTTACCATTTAATATTATTTTTTATTGTTAAATCTGCTGTAGTAACTTACTGTTAAAAATTGAACTGTTTTTTAAAAATAATTTTATATTATGGAATTTTACTAACATTGTTGTAGTTTATTTACGTATTTTACTTTACCGTAATAAATATTTAAAGACATTCATAGTCGTTTATTTTTATTCATAGATTTTTTGTACGAAGTTGATATGCTTCTTTTTTTTAAATTGCATACAATCCTGACGTACACGAATGCATCCATAATACGTCATATTTGCTTTAACAAGCCTATAGAAAACAAAAAAACCATACGTTTATACATGTATAATAGTAGTTTTATTGTAATGTATAATGTAACTACATCAAAAAAATCATTAAAATATGGACTGTATATATCGTAATCATACATAGATCCATGGAATATGTTAAAAATAAAGTACATGGCAAAGACCACAACAAAAACACATTGTAACTCAAAAAATTAATATTTTCTTAATCCACCAGAATTGATAGATTTATTGTATTCAAATCTATCTGTATAATTGTTAATTCCCGGAGGTGGTGGACAGATAGGCGCCATATTACTGTTTGAGTTCGTCGAAAATGACTGGTTTATGGATCTGCCAGACGGTCCGCCACTACTGTTCCAACTATACAAAAAACACAATTATTCTACTTAAACTATTAAACAACAACAACAAAAACAGCTACCGTTCAGAATTTGATGATTCCGATCTCCAATTATCTTTGGCCCATGGTTTCGGGTTACTGCTTCCACTAAAACTTTTCGATGTGGAAGACTGTATTCCACCCCAATTACTAGAATTCCTATCAAATCGTCCAGAATCTTTACCATTCGAGGAATCAGAGTAGCGATGTTCTCTCACTAAGGCATTCATTTCGGCTGCTTTTGTTTCTGCAATTGTACGTCGACCGCTGCTGCGTTCTTCATCTCGCACCGAACGAAATTGTGGACTTCTGTCACGTTCTCTATCCCGATCCCGTTCCAAATATCTGTCCTTAGATCTAGACGATGGTACATCGCGGCCACGTGGATCATTTCTATCTCTATCAAACGATCTGTCGTACTTGTTTCCAGAACTGCTGCGTCCAATTTGACGACTATCCACATCATAATCACGACTACTACTGCCGCCTCCTCCACTTCCCCGTTTATCTGAATAAGAAGAGTCATGTTTCGAATCAAATCCTATACGAGTTTTATAATCTTTTGATGAACTGAACTTTTTCGGACTAGGTTCGCGCGATTTTACACTCGATGGTGGCTCAAAACGCGGTGGCGGCGGCGGTGTTTCCTCGTAATGTCTTTCACCAGTCGCTGGACGTTTACGGTCCTCATAATTCTCCTCCCGTCGACTATTGTACGATGCTGGACGTTTTGCTGCCCGTCGATCTTCTTCCAAACGTATTAGCGTACGTGCTAGTTCCATTTTTTCAGCAGCCAATTTCTCACGTTCCAATCTTGTACGTTCTCTTTCCATGCGAATTAGTTCAGCTCGTTCACGTTCAATTTTATCTCGTTCTTGACGCAATTTCTCACGTTCACGTTCTAAACGAGCTGCTTCACTACGCTGGCGACGTTCTACTTCACGTTGTCGAAGTGCTTCTTCATGACGACGACGGCTCTCTTCGCGCAATGAACGTTCCTTCTCGCGAAGACGCTGTCTCTCGCGCTCTTCCTGTAAGATTAATTTGAAACTTAGTGGAACGCGTTTATTCGAATTGAAAATAAAAAGAGGAATGACAGAAATTGTAGCAGTTATCCAGCTAGTAAATAGAGTAGATTAAAATAGGCTGCAGTTCTTACTCTAATTTTATCAAATGTGAGCAGATCTGGATGATGTCGAGTGCGTGAATGTCCTACAGTTTTTCTATCTCTTTCTCTGGAATGTGTACCACGACGATCGCGACTTCCATCTGATGTACGTGATGTCTAGATAAATAAAAACTTCTAAAAATCTTTCAAACAATTCAATATCAATAAAATATTTAACAAAAAAATGTTTTACTTTTGAAAAATAAATGTGAGTCTATAATAGAACTAATATACAACAATGTGATAATTGATAAAACGCGACGATTTCTGTTATAAACTCAAAAAACGTTTAGTTACCCTTCGCTCAACACTCCTAGAGCCACTTTTAACATCTTTCTTGTCCTTTGATGTTTCACATTTTCTTGCACTATCTTTCTTCTCATCTTTGGATGCTGTTGAATCTTTTTTGTCATTTTTCTTGTCATTATCTGTTGTAGTTGTAACTGTTGTTGTTGATTTGTCATCATCACGTTTAGAAGACGAATTACTACTAGATTTATTTTTATCATCTTTCTTATCTTTATCCGGCGTTTTCTGTTTATGTGAAGATGACGATGTTGAAGATTTGTTTCCTTTATCGTCATCTGTTCTACTACGTGAATTACGCATTTGTTTCATTTGTTCAGCACGAACATCATCAAACTATGAAATAATTACATAACATAATAATAAATAATAACATTTTTAAAACGTTATGTGATTTTTCGAATTAATAATTTCGCTACCTTTTCAATTTTTATTATTTGACCATTCAATTCTGTATTATTCAATTTCGAAATAACATTTTCGACGTCTTCAATTGATGCCATCGTAACATAACCGAAACAACATGTGCCTGGATAACGAGCATTTACAACAATTTTTGCACCATTCACTTTCCCACACACAGATAACGCCTTTTTTAATTCATTTGCACGTGTATTCTGTGTTATATTACTTATCCAAACAACTTTCGGATTTGAGTTTGATGATACTTTACGAATTCTGTTATCGGATGGCACTGAATTTGTTCCACTCCCACTAGAATAACACAAAAATAATTACCATATTCCATTTGATGCTTCTTGATTTATATATTTTTTTTAATTAAAGATGAAAACTACAGAAATTACCGCTTTTACCTTATTCAAGCTATATAAAATAAGCAAAACTAATAAAAAATATATAAAATTCCTTGAAACCAGTAAGAAATCCCTTTCCTTTAGTCTTACCGCCTAGTTGCAACTCATTTACTTCATTATATCTCATTTGCTTATCAATTTGAAAGCTTTTCAGTCTGTTGCAATTCGAAATTGATGATTTTTGCATCAAAAATTACAAAATTTTCCTTTTTCACTTGTTTTCATTTTTTAATATAATATTTCCAATAAGTTATCCTTGGTAGTAATTATTTCAACAATTTTTTTTTTGTTTAATTTAACGCCTGGTGAAATTCTATGTAGATAAATTACGGGAAACCAACCTAGTTCCTGATGAATTCTTGTTTTCCTTTGTGCTGGAACCCTCTTGCACGGTTGTTGATGTAAGTGATACAGTTGTGGATACTGCTGATGAATTGTTGCCCTGGCCCTCGCTTGTAGTAGTGGTTGTTGTTGTTGTATCTTCTTTAGAGACGTTCTTATCTATGAATGAAACTAAATCACCACCTTTTTAATAATATATATCCTCGAATTCTATGTAAATTTTCATTCGAATGTACTTAAAAAATAACTATATTCCACATGAAAAATATTAAACAAAATAAATGGTAAAAAATATTGTAAATTATTAATTTCTTCTTTTTTTACACTCCACTTGAAATCAAGTCGAATAGAAAAAACACAACCATCTCACGTTTATCGTACGAATACACCTACTGAGCATAGTTTTGTAACAATAAAATACTATTTGCACATTTATTGCCAGAAAATCTTCTTTTTCCTTGAGTTCAAAACAACCAGAATATGATGTGCATAAAATGTGTTCAATATTCCTAGCTGTGTCAAATTCCATATGTACATAAATCATTTCGGTGGACTGATGATAATGGAAGTTATTTTCCTGATTCTTCAAAAAAAATCTCCACTTTTAAATTCCATGGAAAGAAACACTGTCCAAATTATCTAGATCCAATCCAATTATCCACGTATCCAATATGTGGGTAAATATTCGTTCAAATACTATAGCAGGTTATCCTTTACTGTGCGATATTCTTGTATATCTTGTTAATACAAATGTGCAAACAGTTTTTATGTTACCGAACGTCATCGCTCCACTTTCAACGAAATTTGTAAGAAAATAAAATGAATAATAGTACGTACCTTCCTTGTTCTGGTTTTCTAGATGTTTCTCTGCTGAAATACTTTCAGAGTTTTCGGTCTGAAATAGATAAATCACTCAAATAATAAGTAATGTTTAAGTTGTGTTGTCTACAAATTTCTTCATCATTATTTAATGAATTCGTGCATTATTCGCGACAAAATAATTGAATGTAAACATACTTCGTCGTCATGTAGGGTCTCTTCATCTTCCAATGTTAAACGAATAATTGATTCATCTGTTCGATCAGGATCCAAATCATTGTCGACTTGTTTTTCATCCTATTTAGTATAAAAACAATTAAAATGTTAAATATATTAGCTAAAAATAAAATTACCTCTGTGGTTTGCGTCACAGGTTCTTTGTCCGATTTTTTTTCTTTTATGGGAACTGTATCTCTAGATTTTTCCTCTTCTTTGTCTTCATCCTTTTCTTTTGGTTTCTCGGTCTCCTCTCCAGTACTACTTGTTGATGAAACGTTTTCATTTGCCGACTTATTATCGTTTGTTTTATCAGGCTTTTCCTCTTTAATGACTGTTGAACTTGAACCTAAAATAGATCCCATAACAAATTGATGCCCCCTTTAAAATCAAATAACTTACGTTTCCCCTTTTTGTCTACAACTTCAAATAAGTGTGTTGCCGGATCTTTACCTTCTTCTAGAAGTGCCTAAAAGTTTTAAATTATTATTTTAGCATGTTTTTAATATTGTAAATCAATATGAAAATACCTCTTTCAATGATTCCATTAAAAACAGTTTAACTCCAGATTTATCCAAACCTCTCTTTTCTAACTCATGTTTTAGTTCTATCACTTTTAAGTCTGCCAATTTCTTTAATTCATACTCTGCCATAATTTTATTTATTTGAATACGGTAAATTATTTGTATCAACAAAAATTTAAAACTTCACAGAATTACATGTAAATGTGAATATAATTCAGACAAACATGGCGTCCTTAATTTTTGCGCGTGAAGTCGTGAACAACCAGAACAACCAACAACAATGCATGGGTCATATAGAACACTCCAGGTCCAGGTGCTCAGCGAGAACAAGTTTGGTAGCTCCATCTTTCTTCTAATGTTATTTATTAAAATGAGATAAAACAGTATTCTTGAAAAACTGTAAGCGGCAAATTTAAAAATTTAAAATAAATTAAGTTTTAAGAGGACAATTCAAGCTCGGAAATCTTCAAATGTAAGCAATTGTTCCTGTTGCCTTTCTATTTCATCCTCACAGCTCCACATATACAAAATACTTATCCAAGAAGTAAGTCTTGCATTTCATCCTTGTAAATATTACGAAATATGAATTGATTATTCCATAAATGTCACTGTTGTCATATTTAACAAAAAAAAAATGTACCTAAATGAAAAAATTATTCTGTATTTTATCTTAATTAACAGAAGAATTAAAATGTAATTTAACTAAACTAATACTAACCTTAAATTAATTTTATTGTTTTTTTTGTTTCACAAATACTAAAAATTCAAAACGTATTTTTGAATTATCCTCGCACATTAAGAATGAACTAATACAGTCGATCACAGTCATGAAAAAATTTAAAACTAAATATTAGATGCAGGTATAACACAATAAACACTAATTATATTAAATGGAATATGTCTTAATTAATTATTAATTTATTTGTTTATAGTTTAATTTAATTTATTTAATTTAAAATTATTGTTTAATATGTGTATGTTATATTTAATTCATATTAAAACTGAAGTAAGTATTTAAAAAAAATAATATTCAAAACAAATGCA
>SSSI01010529.1:0-13598 GCA_004796505.1 Oryzaephilus surinamensis
CCAACATCACCATCATCAACAACAGATGATGGAAAAAATGTCACAAATGGATCAACATCGAAATTATTAGAAGAACAACATGCCGATGATGAAAATGAAGATGACATTAAAAAGGATAAAGAGAAAGAAGAGAAAATTATTAAAGTTTGTTTTTATATTTTTAATTCTTTATCGAATTTAACGTATTAATGTTTTGATTTTGTTGATATATATAGACTGAAAATGGTGAAAATAATGACGATCCATGGGCCGGATTGGAATATACTGTCGATACAGAAACTGGTGAGTTTTTTTCCAAAAAAAAATATTTATTGCGCAACATTTCGTGTACCTACAAATCTTTTTTATCTATATATATACAGAGTGTATATATGTATATTGTTTATTTAAAGATGACAACAAAACTATATTCACATATAATACGTATAAATATATATATTTATAATTTACACTCCACTTGTAACAATATTTTTTTTCGATAAAAGGTAGATAAACTTGTGCTCTTTTATATTACATGTTATAGATTTTAATATTATAAAAGGAAATGAATAGAGATTCTAGTTTGCATATCTTATTATGACAACTACGTATCATCATATAAATTTATTCAAATTAACACTTAAAATTGATATTAAAGCGTAACATTTCAGCTGTGCGTAAAAAATTTACAATTATTATGCAAAATATAATAACTAATTATTTAAATTGGTACTTATTTTTTCAAATTACTCCCATATGAATGAATAATACATCAAAAAAATAATAAATGAATGATGGATACGTTATTAATTAATCGCGTGTATTAAGTTTAATGTGATTAATAAATTTTTTTGGACACTTGAACTATTTAGTTGCACTCTTTTTTTAAAAAAACTTCACTTTTAAACAGTCGAAACACCTTCTACTTTAATACTGAAAACGTTTTTAAGTCTAAAACCCATTTTGGCATATAATATGTGTATTAGAGAGTGAGGAAAAAATGCACATCATTCCTTCTGTTGTTATATTATTATATAGAAAAATTTTTGAAAATTAACGAAACGATGACTTGGTGAAAAATTTTCTATATATAAAAGGTAGGTATGGCGCGAATATTTCTGATTTTTCAATTCAACTGTGTGTTCTTTTGAATTCATTTTTGTTCTAAACCCCCAAGTGATGTGTTTCGAATATTATATAGGAAGGGTAGGAAAAATAATGTATTTTATAGAAGAGAAAGAAAAAAAAATGTATTAATCGTGTAAATGTATATATCTCTCAGATCGTTTTTAATGTAAGAACACTTTGGTTCATGCTGTTCAGATTGATGAAAAACATCGTTTACTTCAAACCATGCAGATTAATAATAATCGTACAATGGATGGTTTGAGAAAAATGTTTAGGGGCTTATACAGGGCGATTCGGAATAATAGTTCGTTATGATTTTTTTATTTTGCGTGAAAACGAGTTTTATGGTCCTTCGAGTTTCATGGTCCTTCGAGTTGGTGTCACCTCGAAAAGTTCCAATGGTCACAGCATTTTATAAAATTGTACGTGCTTTCTTGTCAAATTTGTTTAATCGAAAAATTAGTTGTTTTTTTTTAATCTTTGACGAACGTTTTCTCTTCAACGAATTTGCAAAGAAGTTGTTAAGCTTTTTTCACTTTTCACGTCAACTACGTACCATATACTACATATATGGGTTTCGCAACGTTATTCTGAATCACCCTGTATATAGAAATGTTTTTCTCTCTATACAAACAGTAGCTATATACATGTATATGAAACATTTTAGTTTTCTTTTGAGTAATGGTTGTATTTTTTTCCTTATATGTTGGTGATGTCAGCAAAAAAATCCCTATTCAACTATTATATTTTGTATATTGATATATTCATCTAAGTATAACTCACTTAATGGACAATTTTTCTTAAATATGAAATAGTACAAATAATATTTCAATGTTGTTGGCCACAGATTTTAACAAAATTTTACGTTTGCAGGTTCAAAAAAATTTTGTTCAAATTTTACACAATCTGTCTTTAATTTATTTTTTCAAATTAACAATTTTGAATAAAAATAAATGCATTTTCGGTACAAAATAAAAAAAAATGTACAACTATTATAGCCGATTGCAGATTTTTATGCACGCGGCGATGTTTTTAAGTTGATTAGGACCAGAGGGTGGTTTCTTCTTGGAAAACATCTTATATATATATAGTATAAAAAATTGTTAAGTCATCATATAAGCTGTGTCGAATAATAATATAACGAAAAGAGAGGAAAAAAAATTATATATTGAAGAATTTTAGTGGTGTTCGTTCTGTTCATGATGGCACCTGCCTTAAAAATTACTTAATTTAAATTTTTTCTTCCATTATAATATGTATTTTTTCGTAACATTTGTAACAATTTTTCGATTGATTTTATAATAATACATACCTATATATATATTATATGTATACTGTGTGTTGGTAAATGATTTTGCATTATAATAATGTTATGTGTAAGTGTTACAATTATTAGAAAAGGTGCATTGTCAAGTACTTAACAAATGGTAGCCACTTTTGTAGCAAGTTGTTATGACTCCAGACTTTGGTGTTTTCTTTATAACTGACGCTTCTTATAGATGATATAATAAACCATATAAATACAATTCATTGGGGACATACCATCAGATGCCTAGACATTCTGCAGACTAAAATGACTTGGTGTTTTATGTGTATATGTATATAATTTTTGATTTATTTACACATCAAATATTTACATATTACACATAGGTTATATATCTAAAATGTTGTGTGTTTCCGTATTATTTTGTTTAAAACATAAATATTGTGTTGATTGAAATTTGCAAAAAGAAAACATAACACTTAATGTGTTCAATATTTGTACAAGAAAATTTGTATTATTATTATAATTCTGTCGTATAAGATATTTTCTAAATTAAAAAATCAAAGCTTGTCATTAAGTGGATATCTGAGAAAAGAGATATTTCTTTGCTACCTTTTTAAGTGGATTAACTTTAAGGTCCTATTCTTTGTAGAGAATGTAAAATCATTTTGTTGAAGTTTCTTGAGTGGGCCCAAGGTCTGAGATGTGAGATGTGATGCTCTGTGGATGGTACATCTTTTTAATCTATTGTTAATGATGCTTTGTTATTTTTTTGTCAGACCACATTTTAAAATAATAACCAATAAGAGTGTATTAAACTATAAATAATATTATATATGAGAAACGTGTTTTATTAGTTAGGTTTCAGTTGGAATTTTTCGTTTTGGAACCAAATTTTTATAATATAAAGTTTTTTTGAGATGGTTTTTTGAATTGTTGGAAAATTATAGCTTTGTAATGGCAGTTTAGTTGATAATTTGGGAAAAGTTTCTTTAGAGCTTTCATTTCAGTTGAAATTCTTTAGAGTTTCAGGAAAATTTGCAAAGGAAGTGGAATTAACCAAAAGCTTAGGTATTTTTGAATTAGGTAACAAATGTTAAATCAAAACTTTTTGCAAAATCCTATATATATACTTAATACCTATATTTCTTTGTAATGTATTCAAATGTCTTAATTAAAAATCCATTCAGATTTTTTTGAAGTTTTTTGAATTTTTGCAAAATGCCTTTATTAGAGTTAAAAAGCTTTCCATTTCAGTCGTATAAAGTTTCTGGAAAATTTGCTAAGGAAGTTATACTGATGCGAATTCTTTGAAATAAATTGATTTATTTCTGAATTGGCATAGCGTTTTTTATTAAACTTTTCCTATTTTTTTGCACAAATCCTGAAAGTTTTGAATTAGACGAATTTCAGAAAGTTTGAAGATATTGTATTTGAAAACTGAATCAATTAAAAATTGTTACAGTCTACAAATTACGATTGGAAATAAAAATTTATCTTGTGTATCATCTAAAAAACGAATGATGTAGAAAGGAAATTAATACTTAACTGTTTTATTTGAGTTTGAATAAAAAAAAACGTTCAACACAAGAATGAATATTATATTTAAAAAGAATAAATATAACACACATGCATGCATAAATGTTTTATTATTTTAATAACTTGTTAACATGATTAAAAACAATAAAGAATTCTCTGGAGTATTTAAAATTCATTAAAGAAATTATAAATGGCATATGAATAGTGATCAAAATATTACATATTTATTTGACTAAAACGGCCATGTATCATATATAGCATATATTTCGTTTAAATGTATATCATATCTGGGGTTAAATGAGTTTTTGCCCCCTCTAGACGTTATACGAATTTCAGCCCCTCTGAAAAGCGAGTTTCCCTTTCTCTGGGTTCCCATTGTCTGAATGGCGGCCATATTAGCTTCAGCTCGCTCTGTTGCCTCTGTCTGATTGGCTTTGGCATTTTCAGTTCTCACACAGTCGCCTGATCTGACTATAGTATAGTAATACTATCCGTTTATGTTATGTAAAAATCAAGTATATCAGCAAGTGAGTGTGAAGTGCCTAATACTATTATCAACTTGTATAAAAAGTTCGTAAATAATTTTGCAACAAAGTTGCTGCTGGCATGATTTTGTGAATTTTGACAATTTTTGTGGCGGAAATATAACAGCAAAAGGACATGTAGTTTTGTGCTTTTTTGGAATATAATATTAAGGTATTATTTAAAGTTCCTGCTTTCGTCCTTATTTGAAGTATTAATTTTTTTGGGGGTCGGTTAAAATTTTATGCATCCAAATATTAATGATTTTTTGTTTGGGGCACATTTGAAATGTCAAAAAAGCCTACATATATATATTGTGGAGAAATTTTATGATTAATGATTATATTTTTCTATAAAGGTATATAATACTCAAGGGTATTGCACGATGACTTGGCCAAAATTATTATTATATATATTTTTTTTTTGATCTTGAATAATGATTCTATTTTGGACAATTTTTGTTAATTTAGACCTCTTATTCCCAAAAGGCATGCCCTTATAATAGAATCTAACTATAACAATGTAAACTTGGCAGATTAGATTCTTGTTTGTGTGTACCTTTATGGCATTTCATTTTTGAAAAATGAAAAAAAATCATTTAAATTTGTTTACGTTTTGTTCGAAATCAAAATTCAAAATCTTAACTCGATTGAAATCTGAAAATCTGATTACGGACCGACTTTCCGACGGCTCGTTTAAATACAATGATCTCGTTAAAAATAATAACAACATTAATTTACGAAGCATAGGTACAGTTAAAATTAATATAATGTTGAAATTTTGTGTCGAGTTTCCGGTTTAAGAAAAATATTTATGTGAAAATCCTATTATTATATTTGTTAGTTATCTTTTTTTAAGTGTCAAATATTCACAATAGCCAGAAAGGTAAATAAATAAAACAATGTGAAACGATGACAGACAGCAGCAGGGTTGAAAAGTACTTGAAACCTGTCTCTAGTACCCATTTAAGATAAAAATCTATATATCTTAAAATGTATAATATAATGTATAAAATATAAAAAAAAGTTAATGCAAAATTTAATGGTTGATTTCGAATTGGATTTTTCGAAAATTTTATAATGGTTTCCAGGAAAATACACAAAAATTGGGCGTATATAGGGGATGTTTGTATAGCTTTATCTTAGCGTTAAACATAAATACAGTTATTTATGCAATAATCAGGTTATCATCGGTTTATTCTTTGACATTAAAAAGCTTTTATTGGTAAATTCTTATTAAATAGGTATCTATAATATATGCTATACTTATATTATAGTTGGCTTTGAAAAGTAAAATCTAGATACTTTTTTATTTAAAAATTGGTATTTTTCATTGTCATTTTAAAAATGAAAACATCATGTTTTAGCGGTAATAATATCTAATTCAAATTTTCGATTATAATTTAGAATTAAATAGGTTTTTTAACAAAAAATTTCTTAAAATGTTTTTCTTAAAAGTAAAATTTATACCTAATAACTGTGTTTCAAAATTATACAATTTTAGTAATTAAAATCGAGTGCTTTTCAATTTTTTTTATAAATTAAGAGAGCTTTTTTCAGAAATAATCTATTTTAATCCCATTTATACAAAAAACTAAACACATAAAAGTGTTTTTAAGGCAGTCTTAAGTTAAAGTTCGATTATTTTAAAATTATTGAACTTTTTAAAGCTAATGTCAATCGCGAAAATGTTTAAAAATTGCAAAAAGGAATTAATAGGTACATAATAAATTTATTACAATCGTTAGAAACATTTCGATTGTTTTTAGGCTTCTTTATATGTGCAAAAGGAGCTTTTTGAGAGACTGAAGTAGGTACCTAACCCATAGAGAGCTTTTTTAAGTTATTTTAGAAATTATTTGAAAATTATCATTTTTTACCTAATTTTTATACAAAAAACTACAAATTACTTATATACCTAGTGTTTTAGAGAGTATAATACCTATTTTAATGGAACTTTCAGAATTTTTGAGCTTTTTTATGCTATTTCACTTTCAGTGACAAAAATTACAAAATGACATAAAATACTAATAAATACCTAATGACCTAATGAAAAACGAAAAATATAAAATTTTACCTATAATAACAATGTTTTTCTCATTTTTTATAAGTACCTAAGGCTTAAATTTACGTTATTCCGATCCCCTGAACTAATCATATTTTAATTGGAAAAACTAATCTAAAAAGCTCTATTTTTGAATTATGTATTTATGAAATATCAACATGTTCCTAAAACATTTTCATATTTTAAATTAGAAATTACAATTTTTTTTGCTAAACACAATTTCGTCCTTAATAATAACCATATCAATTTGAAGTTGTTATGTTGTTTTAAAATCCGTAAAACGAGCTTTTCCCTATTAGAATTAGTTCCATTTTGGAAAGTTTAGGAAATTTTTTGAAAGCTTTAATAAAAATTTCATTAAAAATATTATTAAGAAACAATAATAGATACCTATTTCTTGCGGCTAACTTACATAATTTATATTTGATATTATAAGAAAATTAACATACATTTGTGTTTGGTTAAGTTAATTAACGATCATTTTAATAAATCATTTTCGATAAAAGAAACATTTCACTTACACATTATTGCACATATTGAAATGAAAAGAGAAAAAAATTATAATATTCTTATAGAATAATTTAATTATAACAAATATTTATAATGTAAACTTATTATACATAATTTATCATCGTCGAAATGTTATCTATTTATTACAAGTCGGCATTTATAACATATATATATATATATGTATATATAATATGTAATGTGTAGTTCAGAACAAAATGGCGTCCAACAAATGTCGGCATCCTTTGACTTACATTCTTTCTACGCATAAATGGCTTTCCGGCACACGGCAAGATATTATATTCATTTTTTTATTTATTATTATTATTATTATTTTTTTATTTCACTCAAATGTTACGCCTTCTATATATATTATAATAAAATTGTATGTTAATGATTAATATAAAACTTATACACACGAACTTAGCAGGAATTCGTTTTGTGTTTGTTAAAAAAAAAAAATAATAATAATCCGCCGAAAAGATTTTTTTTGAAGAATAAATACACAGTGTTAATTATTAATTACAAAGAGCGCTTTAACAATTTTCAGTTTTTTTATATACATAGTTTGTATGTTTGTTTGGAAAAGCTCTCTTGATTTTGAATATTTGGCGAAGGCGCGCGCGCGCACTCTCTGCAGGAAAATTGTGTAAACTTGTTAAAAAAGCGTTTAAGATACGATATAAAATGTATTAATGTGTGTTTTTCAGCATCAATATACGAAAATTTTTGCTGAAGCACCGTGATACAGCAACACAAATATGATATACCTATATACATCTTTTTTTTTCTATTCTTACAACTTTACAGTTCTTTTATACTATTGTATATCAGGTAAATGTATACAATTGTATTTTATTCATCATCTATCTATAAAAATAATTTTACTTTTATTCTTAACGATCTTATTTTTCTTATGATAACTTCATTTTTATATTGTATGAAGTTAGGTGCTCTAGAAATCGGCCATTTTATAATATACGGGGTGGGTATTCGGCATTATATAGACAGAGAAGTAATAAAAAATGTTACCCAAAAAAAAAACACGTTTCCGTTTTTTTGGTGAATATTATATCGTAGAGAGCCAATGAGGTTGAATTTAATTTAATGTAAAATGTGTGCGTGGGGGGTGGACTGGAAATCCAGGTAACTATATTTTAGTTTCACAGCAGGTTACTTTAACGAAACCGCATCATTAACTTTTGGCTTATCGAGTTTTATTTATTGTTATACAAAGAAAATGGGTGTTATTTTATATTGTTTAATTTTTTTTTTAATTAAAACAAAATAATATTGGTTCATTGTTTGTTGTTTTTTATTTTTAATATTATGGTTGTTATATCTAATAAAATGTAGATTTTTTTATTATTTTTTTTATTTTTGAAACGTATAAATATATATAGGTAATATATAAAGAATAACTAAAAGATAAAAAGCGATTGTCGTTTATATATTAGGTATTCTTTCAAACTATTCAAACAGATTAAAATGACATGATAATCCTTTTATTTCATTGTAAACATGTTAAAATTTAATAGAAATTATAAAAGAGCACCGTTTAAATCCTGTTATTGATATTAATATCGTTGTGGATTACGTAATTAAGTAAAGACGTACGGAGATATCAACGCCATGTTAGAAAACAAACCCTCATTTTAATATAAGGTCTGTTTGGACAAAGCTGTTTATCGTTTACAAACGATCCGACTCATGCGTATTGGAAAAAAACCGTTCGATCTGACTTTCTAATGTATATTAAAACGTATCTGAGCAATACGGAGCTGACGACCAATCCATTGGATAGTCCACTAACGGCTTGTCCGAACAGACCTATAATAAAATCTTAAAATCGAATATAAAATGGAAATTGTTGTTATTTTTATTTATTTATTTTAAAAAATAATTTCTTTCAGGGGAGTATGTAATCAAAGAAGAGCCTGTAAATGAAGGTTTATTTGGTGAAAATTACGATTACACGTACGATAATTTAACATTTGGTGATTTGTCGTTACCAATTCCCGAATTTCTTCTGGATGAAGCTCTACGCGAATTGAATGATGATTCATCACAGGTATTTTATTAAATTTTGTAGTAAAATCGTAAAAATAACGTATATAGTTTATTAAAGCATGGCAATTTTGATTTATAAATTAATTATATAATAATACAGTTTAACAGTTATTTGTCAAAGTTGGTTTACGCGAACACACGCTTTAAAATCGCGTCTAACTTAACGCAATCTAAAATTCCATCAATGCAGGATAAATGAATAGCAGATTTGAAGAAAAATGACCTGCAACTTTAATATTAAATAATTTAAATAATTACCTAATGAATATAATCTTTTCCTTATTCAAATATAAACACACCGATATTTTGTTTTCTATATTTTTTTAAATAATGAGTTGCAAATTATTGAATTTACCTATTAATTTGTTTACTTTTAATAGGATACATTAAATATAAAAGATTTGGAAACTTTGTCGTTGGAAAATACAACAGACAGTAATACTAATAATAGTGGTGAAAAAAGTGACAATAATAATACAGCATCATCGAAAACAACAGAAAATACATCAACATCCGATAAAACTGGTAGTGAAGTAGATGGTAACAATCAAAAAGAAAATACTGAAGAAGATTTAGATATTTTCGACAGTATGATACAAACACCACAATTTCACCATCCCCATCACAGGGCTTTCCAAGTAAGTTTCTAATAATAATAGTAATAAAAATTTATTTTTAACTAATAATAATTGTACAGCAAATAAGAAATTTCAATTATAATTATATGGTATATAATTTTTTTTTTATAATATATATGTATATTCAGATTGTATTGTACTGTAAATTATGAAGGTTATTTTGTTTGAATAGAATTTGGGTAGGGAGAAGTTTAGTAAGATTCTCTATCATCTACATATTTTATTTTTCAAACATACATACAACTATAATACCTACTCTGTATTTCTATATAAAAATATATATTCTTTTTTGAAACATAATAACATTAACGCAAGACGAACTATTAATCATTTTACAATTATAAAAACTGGGTTTAAATTTTCGTTTTTTATTACGATAAGTAAAAAAATTGTTTTTTTGGTGTTGGTGTCGGTTTGAATGTGAAAATATGTGTTTTAAGGGTGAGTTTATATAAATAAACAAAAAAATATGTACGAATACATGAATTTTTTTTATAAACGACCTCGTCAATTTTACATAACAAAATTATACGTTTACATATCAACCCAGGAAATAACTATATAATAAATGTAACTATTATTACAACAAAGAAGTAACATTATAATTCTATTGTAATTATTTTCCCAAAACTGATTCCGTGAATAAATAATGTTTTTTTTTTCAAATTTGTATATACTCTTCTACACACATATAACGGTATATATGAAAGAAGGGCCTTAAAAATAAAAATTTTTATTATGACAAATGAGTTGTAGATCGTAGGTAGTAAGTTCCTATTGTAATTTGTGGGTTCGTCTTGTCAAATTATCATCCTGTTCAAATGATTTAAGGTGCCATCATCGGCAACATTAATCTTTTTCTTATATATATATATTCTTTTTCTCTTCAATTTTTATTGTTATACCTGGAAATTGTCTGTCTAACTTGTACTACAAGTATAAAAGTCAGAACATCAGGTGTAAAATGGAATTTTTTTTTAAAGAATTAAAACCGGCAAAATGTCTCTACATAAACACTTATTTTGGAATGCATTAATCAAACATATGTTAAAAAATATATAAATATACCTATATATTATATTAATAAACAGAGACGATCAAAAATTGCTTTACTTGATTTTATTTGCATGTGTATTTTTTTTTTTTTGTAGAGTCGAATGCCTTTCGTTCGTTCTGTAAGTATGGATCAAAGATGGCAAGATTTAGCTAGTTTACTGAGTTTGCCAAGTTCCGGTGATGGTAGTGGAATTCATCATCCGTTTAGCCATCATCATGCCATCCACAATTACAGCCATCCACATGCCCATAGTATGGGCTATAGTGCCGATACGGCACGGGGTGTATTATTACATAATGCCACACTAACACCACCTATGGGCGATCTAAATTCATCAGTGCCATACAGTAACATAGGTGTGTTTTGATTTTTATGAAAATTTACTTGCTGTTTTTAACAGTGTATTAATAAAATTCTGCATGTTTTATCATTAGGTGGCACAAATCTTGGTAATGCAGTTGCAACTTCAATGAATTTAACAAATAGTAGTGAACCAATGGGTGAACCAAACACAGGTGGACATTATAAATTGGAACCATCACACGAAATGATGTATTATCAAGTATGTTAATAAATTGTCCGTGTTGTTTTGAATTTGAATTGATTTTTTCTATTTGTTTGTGTATTGTGTGTTGCAGAATGGTACAGAAATGAATCAAACCGATGGATTTTTATCATCAATTTTAAATGATGAAGATTTACAATTAATGGATATGGCTATGAATGAAGGTAAGATTCTTTATTATAATATCACATATTATCAAGGAAATTTTTTTATAATTGATAACATAAAGATTAATTTCATTGACCGCACCGTTATCACAGTTCAATTAAACTAATATCGGTGTATTTATTGAAATTGAACTAAATTTATATAAAAAATGCATTTTTTTATTTAAAAAATAGTGTTACAAGATAAAAATGATTATTTTTGAATGTTTTACAAGGTCGCACTATTTGTCACCGTTTATAACTAGACTAAAATTAGACAACACATGCAAAAAAAAAAAACACTAATTATTGGACGTTGATATAATAATAGTGTATAGTTCTTTAATATTAAATAGTTAAATATAATGGAAAATAGAATTATATTTTGCTTTGTCATTATATATTAATATTTATACATAAACAATGTGTTTTAAAAATGATAGTGCTTTTAAAATTTAAATTATAACGCAAAATATAACACAAAATTATATTTCTGATAAAAATATGCATTTAATTCGTTTTTATTTTTATATTTAGCGCAACAACAAATTAATTAACACAATATAAATGTTGACAGGTGTTAAAATTATAAAAATTTATAAATTTTCTGATATAATATATAAGTTATATATTTAACGTATTCTTGGAAATAGTGATTTGTATAAAATAATCGAAAAATTAAATAAATTTATGATGTATTTGAATGATGCTGATGTGCAAAATTGTGATTGTTTAGAAAAATATAAATGTTTCATCGTATTTTATTTATCCTTGAGTTTTATAAAACTGATAACGGGAGACAAGAAGAGCGTAATATTTTGATTGTTGTTAAATATTAATCAGTGCTTTTTGTACGGTATTACGATGTTCAAGGAATTTTTAATATTGCTATACATGTGGAATAATACAATTTCTTGTAGAATTTGTTGTTGTTGTTGTTGTAAGGTATATATAAACATATTTTTTTTTAAAATTAATATAATTTTTCTAATAAACTATATATTATTTATCTTAAAAAAAAATTAAATTACGTACAATCATTAATAAATACATATATTATAAAATAAACAAAATTTCGATAACGGTTTTTAATAAATTTATATAGAGGAAAAATGAATTTTATATGATATGGAAAATATTTTTTCTTTACAGGAATGTACACAATGCGTATGTTAGACAGTAATAATACAATAAGTAATTTAAGTATGAGCGGTGCATCTGGTACAACAATGTCAAGAACTGATGTTGAACGAATGGACACGTCCAGCGACAGTGCTGTTAGTTCAATGGGTTCTGAACGTGTACCATCACTGTCCGATGGTGAATGGTGCGATGCTGGTTCAGATTCTGGACATACGGCTGGTGAACATTACGTCAACGATTATCAATCGTAAGATATATATTTGTACATGGCGCAGTCGCCAAATTTTTAACAAATGGAATATTTTTTTGTTCAAATTGTTTAGTAAATTTCGGCCGTACGACTACAGTTACACCAGTAGACAATTGAATGATACAACAAGAATACCACCAGTTGCACAAAAGAAACATCAAATGTATGGTAAACGTTATTTTCAAGAACAAGGTACCAGTAGTTCGGCAACAGCAGCAGCAGCCGTAGCAGCCCATCAGCCAGTCAAATATGAATATAGAGATAATAATACTACACAGTTTCCAAGTACAAATCAATCAGAAGCGGGTGCAATTGGTCCAAAACCGCCAGAATTGAAATATTCATGTTCAATTGAATTTAATCGTCAAACAAATCATTTGTCTCGTACATCAGTCGATCATGTACAACATAATCATACTTATCATTTGCCAGCTGAAAATTCTGGTGTTATGCAAAGGCCAGTATGCCGCGATAAATCGAAACAACGTAAAGCCGATGAAGAACATCTAACAAGAGACGAGAAACGTGCTAGAGCATTGAATGTACCAATATCTGTTGATGATATTATTAATTTACCAATGGATGAATTTAATGAACGTTTATCTAAATATGATTTAAGTGAAGCACAATTAAGTTTAATTAGAGATATTAGAAGACGTGGTAAAAATAAAGTGGCAGCACAAAATTGTAGAAAACGTAAACTTGATCAAATATTAAGTTTGGCTG